>PVIR01011289.1:0-47543 GCA_004026965.1 Petromus typicus
TAAAAAAAAAAAAAAAATGAAAGAAGAGGGAAGCCAGTGCCAGCTTGCAGTCCCAGCACTCTGGGAAACTGAGGCAGAAGCATTGTGAGTTTAAGAGTTTCAGCCCAGCTTGAGCATTTTAGCAAGACTCCATCTCAAAATAAAAAAGAGCAGGGCAGCTTAGTGTGAAGGCCTTGAGTTCTTGAGAGAGAGAGAGAGAGCAAGAGAGAGAGAGAGATTTTGTCTCAAAATAAAAATAAATAAATAAATGGGCTGGGATGTCGCTCATTGTTCCCTGCGGTTCAGTCTCCAGTACCATGAAAACATTGTATATTATAAAAATTTTTATTGTGTTTGTTTATTTATTTGAAACAGGGGAATATACGTATGGTTTCACATGTGGTAGGCAAGTGCCATAGCACTGAGCTATGACTCCAACTTTAATTTTTTTTTTTTAAGATTTTGACACAGCTTTTTGCTAAGTTGCCCAGGCTGACCTAGAACTTTCAATCCTGCTTCAGCCTCCCAAGTAACTGGGATTATAGGTGTGTGCCACTATGTCTAACTGTTCTTAAATTTTAAATTGACTTTGGTGGTTAAACATATATACAGGGTACACTGTGACATTTCAGTGCATGTAAATGATATGTATTGATCAGACCAGTGTAATTGATATATGTCAGACAGAGGTCATTTCTTTCTACCTTTTTTTTTTTTTAATATCATTTCTTTGACTGGGAACATTCAAAATCCTCTGAACTGGGTGAGTATTTTTTTGTTGTGTTTTGTTTTGTCACTGGGGATTTTACCCAGGGCCTTGAGCTAAACATATAGTCTTGAAAGCCTTTATTAGTTAATGTCCTATGATAACAGTTGTTCTAATGAGGGTGAGATGATGTCTCATTATGGTTTTGCTCTGCATTTCCCTAATGGTTACTGATGGTGAGCATTTTTTCATATCCTGATTGGCCATTTGTATGCCCTTTTTTGAGGAATGTCTATCAGATCATTTGGCTATTTTATACTCAGATTATTATATTTTTGCTGCTGTTCAGATTCCTTATATTCTGGAAATTAATCCCTGTTGGCTGAATAGTTTGCCAATATTCCTTCCTCTCTGTGGATTATCTCTTTACTCTGTTGACTGTTTTCTTTGCTGTGCAGAAAGAAGCTTTTCAGTTTGATATAAATCTATTTGTTGATTCTTGCTTTTGTTGTCTATGCAACTGGAGGTATAGCCAAAAAAACAAACAAAAAAATCTTTGGTCTTAGACTTTTATCTAGAATTTTATAGTTGGAGTCTTATATGTAAGTCTTTGAGCTTTTAAATTTTTTTTTTTTTTTTTGAGACAGGGTCTCACTTTTTATAGTTCAGGCTGACCCCGAGCTCACCCTGAAACTCACAGCAATCCTCCTGCCTCTGCCTCCCTAGTGCTGGGATTACAGGTGAGCCACTATGCCCGGCATGGTGGTATATGGTACTGATTGCTGCTGGGCGTGTCTCCATGCCCAGTATTGTATGTGGTTACTGGGGATCGAACCTGGGCCTTTCGCTTGCAAGACAGGCGCTGGAACCGCTGAGCTAACTCCCCAGCCCTGAGCTTTTAAATTTTTTGGGTTGCCGTTTGTTTCTCAAAAAACTGTCTCAAAAAACCGCAAAAAAACCCCAAGTAAAATAAAGATAAAAAGTATAGTTTAGTATAGTAACTAATGAGTAACATGATCATGTACACCATTGTCAGATGTTAGTGCTGTGTGTAACTGTATGGGATCCACTTTTATATGAGTGGTAGCACAGAAAGCTTGTTGACATTTGCACAATGTGAGCATTGTGATGTACTATGACTGTGTCATGTACTATGACAGCTGTGGCATTGCTAGGTGAGAAGAATTTTTCAAGTCCATTATTATTTTATAAGACCACTGTCATGCGAGGTAGGGTCAGGGCCATTGATTAAAATGTCATCAATTTGAAGTTCACTTTTTTAGCTATTTTGATGTGTACAATATTTTATTTTTGACAGTGGTTACTCTGATGTGCAATAGATTTCAAAATTCATTCTTCCTGTCTATCTGAAACTTTATACCTTTCGACCAACAAATCATCCCCTAGCCCTGCCTCTGGATATCATCATTTTACTCTCTAGTTCCATGAGGTCAATGCTTTCAGATTCCACATATAAATGAGGTCATCTGTTATTTGTCTTTCTTCACCTGGTTTATTTCATTTAGCCCAGTGTCCGCCAGGGCCATCCGCACTGTCACAAGTGACAGACTTTCCTCTTTAAAGTCTGAGGAGCCTGGCATTGCTTGTGGACACACACCGCATCTTTGTTCACTCATTTCTCGGGGGACACTCGGTGGGCTCCATGTCATGGCTACAGATGAGCACCTCGTCACCAGCCCTCTGTACGGAAAGGGTCTCCTAGGGTGAGGCTGCTGCGGCTGGGCGGAGGTTGGGTGGGAGAGCTGCTGCCGCAGGGCCTTCTGGTGACTGTGGGCTTCCCTCTCACAGCCGGGCCCTGCTCCTCAGGCTCTGAGGATGGTGAGTCGCTGTGGCCTCTGATTCACTGGGCGCAGCACCTTCCCCTCTCTGCCTGCCTTGGTCTGGCTCACAGGGGACCCGCCAGCAGCTGTAGTGCTTGCTCTGCAGCAGGATGCTCTAGGACCAGAACCTGGGCTCCTCAAAATCGTGTTCTCCAGAGAGGCACAAAAGGGAAGCTTGCGCGGGGTCCCGGACACTGCAGATGTCTATATACCCAGCTAAGTGTCCGTGTGACTTGGAACTTGAATAAAAACTCTGTGTATAATGTTTCCCCCTTCGCCTGCCTTCCTTTCTATAGAGTCCCTCTGGGTCATGATTGACAACATCACGGAGTGATGCTGTGCTGCTATTGCACATGCTGGTTATGCATGATGAACAGACATGCATTTGGCTTACTCTTGTGGGACTGGGAAGTCTCAACTGGCGGTGATACAAGGGTTTGGGGCCCTTCATGCTGTGTCATAGTGATGAAGGGATCACATGGTGAGAAAGCACATGCAAGTGAGACAGGGAAAGGGTTGGAATTCATCCTGTGGCGGGAAGTCACTCCCTTGACAAACACTTTCTGAGGCCAGAGGCCTTCAAACCCAGCAGTGGCCTTACCTGTCCTAACCTATGCTTTCCTCACCCATTTCCCCTGCCCAGCCACAGGCCCCCTTCCAGAGCCAGTGACCACCCGCCAGAGACATAGCAAGTGCAAGCCAGCCTTGGCCATAGGCCCAGGTGGGAGGCATTTCTGGACAAGGGTCTCCTAGTTCTCACAGCCTACCAGAAGGAGGATGCGGGACCTTGGGTGGAGTAGGTTAGGGGACCAGAGCCATCCCGGAAGGAGGTTCAGAAGGGTCTCCCTGTAGTCCTCACTTTGGAGGATGCTGAGGGAAAGACAGTTTCTTTTTCCCTGCTGCTTGAATTGGAAGCCATCTCATTGCCCGAGCCAAGGTACTGTGTAACAACCCAAAAGGTGCCAACTTCCTCTTATCCCCCCCCACCTTTGCCACCTTTCAGTCCTGCTCCTGCTGCTGCCCTGCCTCTGCCCATGCTGGTTCCTGCCTCCCCTGCTCTCACAGTGCGGCTCTGTGGTCAGCGCAGGAGCCTGGCCCCACCCTCCTAGGCTGACCAGGGACCACTCTACACCTCTTCAGTTCTGCTGTGCTAATGTGGTACAAGCATGAGTTAAACACGGCTCGGCCACACAGCTAGACCCCACAGCCCCCTCGCTTCAGCTCTGCTCTTGATGGCCCACCACCACTCCTTGTCCTTTCTCAAGCCTTGTCCCTGGCCGGTAGTCATGGCTCCTTTTCACGGAACCTTCCTTCCAAAGTCCCACTCTGACCTTTCCCTTTCATAGCCCTCTCTTTTGCTCATGACCCTGTAAAAGACCTTGCATCCTATATGAGGACTGCTGCTGTGGTCTAAGTGCGAGGAAAATCCCTCTTGGGTTTGTTCTGAAATAAATCTGTCCTATTGAGTTTGTACCTTTGTTCTTCCCTCACAGTCAGTACCTGTCTCCTGCCGCCAGAGTCCCTGGGCAAGAGAGGCAGAGACTGGACTGGGTATCCTCAGCCTGTCCTCCTGGGCTTTGGAGTGTCCCTCGTATAGGCCTCTTCTTCAGTCATTGTTCTTCCTTCCTTCCTTTTTTTTCTTTTTTTTTCCCCGGCAGGGTCTTGCTCTGTTGTTCAGGCTATCATTGACCTCACTGTGTAGCTCAGGCTGGTCCCAAAGTTACTGCAATCCTCCTGCCTACGCCTCTCGAGTGCTGGGGTTATAGGCTTCCTTCTTCCTTGACTTTTGGGCTTTGGTCTCAGTCTGTCACTGGGAAGCCGGGTCTTGACAAAGCAAGGCCCCAGACCCTCTGCTTCTTGCTCCTTTTTGGTTCTCCATGCCCTTGATGAAAGAATTCAGTCTGGATACATAAACCTTGCAGAAGTACAGATAGAATTAGTTGTAAAGAAAATATTGAGTGTCTCTAAGCAAGAAAGTGGGGAGTTGGGAGTGGAGGGGAGGGCAAGTAAAAAGATTTAAGAAACATCATGTAGGGCTGGGGATTTAGCTCAGTGGTTCCGGCGCCTGCCTTGCAAGTGCAAGGGCCTGGGTTCGATCCTTGGTAACCACATACAACAATGCTGGATGTGGAGACTCACCCACCAGCAGTCAGTCCCACACACCACAGTGCCGGGCATGGTGGTGGCTCACACCTGTAATCCCAGCACTCGGGAGGCAGAGGCAGGAGGATTGCTGAGTTTGAGGCTGAGTTCAGGACCAGCCTGAACTACAAAGCTAGACCCTATCTCAAAAAACTTTAAAAAAGTAAGAAAGAAAGAAAGACAAAGACAGAAAGAAAGAAATGTCATGTAAATATGACAAATACCTACAATGAACTTAATATGCCATCAACATGAATTAAAATAATAATAATAATGATAATTTAGAGACAGAGGAAGAAAGGTGAGTGGAATAAAGGGAATATGACAGGAACCATGGACAATTCACTCGGATTTAAGAC
Organism: Petromus typicus; assembly: GCA_004026965.1. Classification (NCBI taxonomy): domain Eukaryota; kingdom Metazoa; phylum Chordata; class Mammalia; order Rodentia; family Petromuridae; genus Petromus; species Petromus typicus. The sequence goes on from PVIR01011289.1 coordinate 5,028, forward strand.
TTACTGGGATTTATTTACTTGGATTTGAGGATGTCTGCCCTGCTCTGCAGGAGCAACTGCTGGGATTGTTATGGACATCTGCCCCACCCTGTGATTTTAAACTACAAGGATCACTGCACTAGGATTATTGGTTTTAAGACTTACTGGGACTTACTAGGATTTAGGATGAGTGTCCTGTCCTAGGTAATCTTCAACTCCAGGGACTATTGTGGGACCTCCCTGTTTTATGCATGCTAAGATTATTGGGTGAAGGCTTGGTACCAAATAAAGGTGCAGGTGAGCTCAGGTTATGGGTTCTTCTGCTCCCCCTTCTGCTGCTGCAGTATCTGGCCTTCAGCTGCGGCTGCTCAGAGTGGCAAGAGTCGAGCCTGGACTCAGCCTTTTTCCTCAAGGTTCTGACTTTGTTGTTTGTTGGTTATTAATCCTGTAGCTTGTGGTACTATTGGGGGAATGGGGTTCACCACAAGGGTTCTGGCTGAGTCTTCTTCCCTGGACTACCACAGGAATAAAAACAGATCAAGATATGTTATGAACAAGTACCTACGCCCTAAGATGAACGTAAACTTCATATACTGCAAAAACATTCATAAAATAAAATTTGAAAAACAAACAAAACAAGGCAGGCAGTGCCTGAAAGCCCTCTGTACCTCATGTCAGTTTGGATATATCGTTCTGTGCTGTTTTTTGAGACAGGTTCTCACATCTCACATTCCTGGGCGCCATGATCTTTTTCCTCCTTCACTGGGGATTGAACTCAGAATCTCACACGTGTAGAATTTCACAAGCCCTGCACCTCTGAGCTACTTCCCAGGCACCAAAGGAAAAGGAGAGAATGGAGGAGGAGGTGGAGGAAGCCGGGCGGACCGTCACCCTCCTGTGCGTTCTCTGTGCTGAAGCGCAGCTTTTTCGAGTGACCCTTTCCTAACACAGGCTGGTGTTTCTTTACCAATGTTCTATCTCTCTGAAGCTTGTCACAACAGTAATCAGTGCAGGAAGGCAGCACACTGTATGGAATCTTTTCCTGCCTCACTTCTCCTTCGCCCTCACTGTCCTGTGTGGGCACTGGCCACACATCAGCATTTTAGCCCCTTTCTCCGGCTCTGCTTTCAGGAAGATGCAGGTGAGAAAGTCCCTGGTGCTGCATTTCCTCACAAGCTCTCGAGAGTATCTGACTTCAGAATTTTGCTGTTTCGTGTGATAAAACTCACTGTGGATTTAATTTACGTTTTCCTAATTACCGCCAAAGTTGGTCACATTAACCATTGGATTCACACATTTGTGCATAAGTCTTTTAATTAAAAAAAAATTGGAGACACGGTCTGTATGTAGTTCAGGCTAACCTTGAACTCACTATTTAGCCCAGCCCGGCCTTGAACTTGGGGCAGCCTTCCTGCTTCAGCCTCTTGAGTGCTGCTGGGATTACAGGAGCACACCTCTACGCACAGTGGGACCTATTTTTAAAAGTTTGGTGGTCTTTTATTCTTTTCTCTTCTTATCTTTTCCTCTATTTTGTTCTCTTCTTCCTCCTTTTTCCTTCAGTTCTGGAATCGAACTCAGGGTTTTAGAATGGAGTTACATCCCCAACCTTTAACAATTTTTAAATTTCCGGACAAAATCTTGCTAAATTGCTGAAATGTTCAGGTTGCGTTTGAACTCCTACCTCGGCCTCCCAGAGTAATGTGCTGGCTTTACAGCACGTACCACCACATGCAGCTGATACGATATCCAGTTATCTAATGCTCTACAGCAAGTCACTCCAAAGCTCAGAGGTGTAAAACAGTCATTTTCTTGGCTCATGGATTCTGTAGCTCAGGAATTCAGAGAGCACGCAGTAGGTGTGGCTTCTATCCAGTCCGCGATGTCTGGGCATCAGCACCCCAGACAAAGTCTGGGGATGACTCAGGAGAGGGACACTCCCTGGAATGTCTCACTAAGGGACTGGTGTTGACGGTGGCTCTTGTCTGGGCCACAGCTTCAGCTTCAGCCTCTCCTCCCTGTAATTTGTGCTTTTTTTTTTTTTGCCTCAGCAGTTAGAATTCTTACCTTCCGCCTAGGGCTTCAAAGGCAAGGAGGCCAAGCAGGAAGAGCCTGTAACGTGGGAGTGAGGCAGCAACACACGAGCAGATCTCTAAACGGAGCAGACGCAGGCCGCCAAGTTCTGGGATCAGATCGAGGCAGATCTCGGCAGCAGGTGGGCTGGGAGGCAGGGGAGATACACCGGCCACACCCTGCTCTGTGTTGCTGGGACACCGATCCTTCACTGCTTATCGGCTACACATAAGAGCAGTCTTGCTCTGAGGATTCTTTTTTTTTTTAGGTTTTTTGAGACAGGGTCTCGCTTTGTGGTTCAGGCTGGCCCTGAGCTCAGCCTCAAACTCACATCACAGCAATCCTCCTGCCTCTGCCTCCCGAGTGCTGGGATTACAGGCGTGAGCCACCACGCCCGGCACTGTGGTATGTGGTACTGGTTTCTGCTGGGTGTGAGTCTCCACGCCCAGTATGGTATATGGTTACCGGGGATCGAACCCAGGTCCTTGCGCTTGCAAGACAGGCGCCGGAACCACTGAGCTAACTCGCTGGACCCTGCTCTGAGGATTCTTTCCCTCCGTGAGCACCAGTGTGGAGCAGAGTGAAAACTCAGGAGAGCGCAGCTGCACCCTCTCCACAGAGGTCTGACCCTTCGCCTTGGGATGGGCTCCTCCCAAGTCTGCCTTCCCTCGGCTCACCTCAGGCTTGGCCATGATGGATTCGCCCTATCCTGCTGTACAGTGTTGGTTCCCACCCTGCAGCTAGTTAACTCCTGTGACTAGTTACTGACTCCAGAGCAACGTAAGGATACATCTAAAAGAAATTTAAAACATAAAGAAAATAACTCACATGTATTTGTAGCAGTTCTCAGTCTGATAATAAAATTCATGGACACATTCCCCAAATGCTCCAAAGAGAATTCCCTCCCACTCCCAGTATGACATGTACTAAAATTTTAAAAACTACTTGAGACTGGGTTTGGTGGTGTTTGGCTAAGAAGAGGGTACAAGTACTAGTCTAAACTGGATGACTCACAGGATAGTTTCAAATTTTTTAGAAAGGGCTGGGATATAGCTTAGGAGGAAAGTTTGAGTTCAATCCTCAGGACCGCAAAACCTCAGCAGCAGCAAACTGACCTCACTTTACTCTTGGCCATGCGCTGTAGTTAATAATTCTTTAGGGTAAAGCTTTCCTGTTCAAATTACTGGTGTGGTTACTTTTCCTTGATTAGACCCTAACTGAAAGGTGGTAGGAACAGATTTTCTTGATGATGTGGTACAAATCAACTTCAGACAGACAGTTATCCGGCTACCCCATTTCCTGGAAGGCTCGTGTTTCCCAGGGCAGCTTGGTGGAGTGGCAGGTGCACGCAGTGCCTGGGGCACTGCTACATTGCTCACATTGTCCTACTTTTCTACTGTCTAGGTCAGCTTGAAGGCTGAAGGCTGCCATCCCAACTAGCATTTTTTTTTTTTTTTTTTTTTTTGAGACAGGGTCTCGCTTTGTCATTCAGGTTGGCTCTGAGCTCAGCCTCAGACTCACACCACAGCAATCCTCCTGCCTCTGCCTCCTGAGTGCTGGGATTACAGGCGTGAGCCACCACGCCCGGCACTGTGCTATGTGATACCGGTTGCTGCTGGGCGTGAGTCTCCACACCCAGTATTGTATGTGGTTACCAGGGATCGAACCCAGGTCCTCGTGCTTGCAAGACAGGCGCTGGAACCACTGAGCTAAGTCCCCAGCCCCCAACTAGCCTATTTTGTAAAGGGTCTTGGTGTCTGGTAAAGGACAATCTCTACCATCTCTGTTTTCTTTAAAAGTATGTTGATTTTTTTTTTCCTACAGTGGGGATTAAACCAAGGGCTTTATGCATACTGGGTTAACACTGTACCAGTGGGCCATATCCCCAGCCCAGTTATGTTGAACTTTTATCAAATGCTTTTTTTCTGCTTTAACGAAATGAACTGATATTTCTTCTTTAATGTATGATGCATTTCATTGATTTTAAACTCTGACTCTGTTTAGTTGTTGGTTCTGTTGACTTTCACTCATGGTGGTTTATTTTCTCATGTAGCAGATTTATATATATATTTTTCCTAGTACTGAGGTTTAAACCCAGGTCCATAAGCACGCTAGCCAGATGCTTACTGATGAATGACATCCCCCAGGCCCGGGACATTGTTTTCCCTCTCCCTCTCTCTCTCTCTGTCTGTGGCACAGGGCCCACAATTATATGATCACTACCCACCAAGTTCTAAGGGCTGATCTAGTACTGGGTCCTTCACACTGATCTACATCCTCAGTTATTTTTATTTTGATACAGGTTCTCCCAGGCTGGCCTCCCACTTGGAACCTCTGGCTTCAGCCCACTGAGCTATCGGGATTGCAGGTGTGAGTCACCATTCCTCCTCACATAGAGTAAAGTTAGATTTACTTTTTTATATTCTTATAAAATGAATTCATACTTTTAAAAGCATATAAATTTGGGGCTGGAGATATAGCTCATGAGGTGGAAGGCTTATGTAGACAGGGTCTTACCGTGCAGTTTAAGCTGACCTAGAATTTTTCCCAGCGATCCTCTTACCTCAGCCTCCCAAGTGCTGGGATTACCAACTTTGCCACCAAGTTTTATAAACAATAGTGATCAGACATTGAAATTCTGATTTCAATGCCTAGTAATCGGGGGAAAAAATCATCATGTAAATTTTAACCACAAGTTCTTTCTCTTTGTTTGTTTTGTTTTGTCTTTTGACAAAACAAGGTCTCACTACATAGTCCGAGCTGACCTCAAACTCATAGTGATGCTCCTGCCTCTGCCTGCGAGTGCTGGGATTAAAGGGGTGTGTCAGCATGCCCGGTTTGACTACAGATGCTTGAAAGGACAGGTTTGTGCTTAAAGCTTAAAGTATTTCCCCAGTGGCCGCTTGGCTTCCCTATGGGCATATTGGTGCTTTTAGTTCTTTGTGTCTGTCATTTTTGCTATTCTTTGGGCTCAAAGTCAGAGTAGAGACAGATTTTCCTTGTTATCCCCCAGCCTTCTCTAGGCCTGTGTGGATTTAGTTTGACATATGTGCAGCCATTTTGAGTCATGGCCGACTTGTCTGTTCCAGAGTAATTCTAGAGGGTTTTTCTTCATAATTTCCCAGCAAACTATAAATGGGCAAAACCATTAGAGCAGTATAACGTGGAGCTTTACAATCTGATCCTAGCTCCAAGAATGTGCCTGACTCTAATATTAGCGTAAGATAAACCAGGTACATTCCAACAGGGATGAAGTCACTTTTGTCCTAACCGGTATGTATTCCTCTCTTCTGGCCCAAACTGCAGACATCCAATGGGCCTTGCTGCAACCCAGGACTCTGCTTCAGCTACGAGTTCTCCCAGTAACTGGTACTCTGCAATCCCAGACCTGTCTGTTTCTCTTTTTTTGGTGTCATATCACCTCGACGCTGGTTTTCATAGAGTCAGACAGTGTTGATTCAGAACAAGGCCTAAGACTTGCTTCTTATATTTTTCTTTAATGCTTTTGACTTCCCAAAGCTCTGGGTTTCTTGTACGAGCGTTTCCCTCCTGATGGCCTGTCGTTCGTGTGAGCATGTATCACTGAGCTCAGCTCTGTGTTTGGATTAGATTTCCCTTAACTTCTCACAGTCCTAACAAGGCCTGTGAACTTACATTTGGTGATGCCTACAAAGTATCAATATATTTTTAAGTAGAAAGCTTTTCAAAATATCTAGTGAGTTATACTTCTAGTAGCAGATGACTTTCTGTTGTAATCTCTTTTATTGTGCATAATGTTATCAACTTGTTTTTAAAATGCTTGGTAATTTTTCTTAATGGACCCGGGAATATCATCTATTGGGAAAGTTAATGTCCAAAGCCTTCCCACTTCAGTTATTTCTCTAAGATTCTATAATTTTGCTTAGGGGAGAGACTAGAAGTGGTGCATAACTGGAATAATATCCCCATAATCACATAAGCCAGACCAATTCCTTGGAAATCAAAAGCAAGTTCTTATACCACTGATGAAATAAGTCCCAGTAAATGATCACCAACAGCCTAATTGGGTAATTGAGCAACTGAGTAGCGGAAGATTAAGATACAGTGATGTATTGAACTCAGGGAAATGTCATAAGGATTAATACAACATTCATTATAATTACATTGGCTATTGGCCACAGGAACTAATCCATTTTGAATGAAACATTAAAACCCTTTAATGGCGGTGACTATTTGTGGAAAGAGTGTGGAAGTATTGGAAATTACACTGGGGAATGGTATGCATTAGGAGAGTTTATTGGTCAGAAATAAATTTTTTGTGTTCTAGGCTTCAAAATTGTCCCCTGAGGATGGACACTGTCTTGTGAGAACTGATCTAACACGTAGGGATGATTTTCTTTCTTTTTTTTTCTGTTTTGTTGTCCCTTTTTCATTTTAATGAACAGAAAATATAGTTTAAGGACAACATTGTTTTTTGTTTTTTTGAGACAGGGTCCCACAATGTAGTTTAAACTGGCTCCAAACTCAATAGGTGGCCCAGGCTGGCCTCAAACTTGTGTTGGGGTTATAAGAGTGTGCCACAGTGCTGGACAGCAGCATTATTTTTATCCCTGGATGTTTGATAGACAGAAGCTATACAATGGTAATCAAACATTTTTTTTTTAGACAGGGTCTTACTATGTAGTTTAGGCTGACCTAGAATTTTTCCCAGCAATCCTCCTGCCTCAGCCTCCCAAGTGCTGGGATTACCAAATTTGCCACCAAGTTTTACAAATAATAGTAATCCAAGGTCTATCAATCATTTGGGATGTTCCTCCAAAACCTTATGTGGACATAGGTGAGGCTTTTTAGAAGTGGCCGGACCTAGTGTGCGCTGCTGGGATCAAGGGTGTGCAGTCACTGCATTAGCTCACTGATTGGCGTCATTCTGTATGTGTACAACGGGAAGGCCCACCTGCGTGTGAGCACTGCCTTTCTTAATAGCGTGGGGCCTGACTGAAATACAAGGGACAGAGAGAGGGCTGCTGACTTCACTTGCTGCTTCGCTGCTTTGTCAGTGCTGTGCCTGCTGCTCTCCGCTTTGCTGTCTTCTGTTTTCCCTTGAACTGCCATGAACTATTTTCCCTCTGTGATGCCCTCGGCCATGCCACCCTGCCTTGAAACCAGCCAACTATGAAGCAAAACCTCTACAAACTCTGAGCTACATAAACTTTTCCTCCTTTAACTTTGTGTGTTGCATATTTTGTCTCAACAATGAGAAAAGTAACTAAGACACAGCAGATCACATTCTGATTGGGAAGACAGAAAATAAACAAGGTACAAAAGTATCTTAAAGTTCTCAGTGCTAATGAAAAAAATAAAAGAAAACAGATAAAACAGTTGTACGTGTCCATGAGTGTGGCCATGGATGTCTGTAACACTGACACTCTGGGAAGCTGAGGCAGGAGGATTGCCAATTTGAGGCCAGTCAGGACACTTTAGTGACTTAGCAAGACCCTTTCTCAAAATTAGAAATTTTAAAAGGGTTAAATATGGACCTTAGTGCAATCCCTAGTACCTAAAAAATATGTGGGGACAGTACTGCAATTTTCAAGTGGCTGAGACGAGGCCTCACTGGGAAGGGGACCTTGGAATAAACCCAGAAAGAAGGGGAGACAAGCCCTGTGGATATCAGAGGGAGGAACTTCCAAGATCACAAGAAATCATTTCCATATGTCTCCGTTTCCTAAAAGGTGAATGGGCGGAGAGGGGTAGCTCAGTCGGGTAGAGTGCAGGCCTAGCGTGCACAGGGACCTGGGTGTGATTGAGAGAGAGAGAGACAGAGAGAGAGAGAGAGAGAGAGAGAGAGATTAGGGGAATGACTTGGTGCAATCCAGTTATCCTCAGCGGTGAGGAGGAGCCGGTACGTATCAGGCTGAGGTAGAAGATGACCAGAAGACTCTGCCATTCTGGAAACCAAGTGAGAAACCATGCTCAAGGCGCACCGAAAGTGACTGACTTTGTCACGCGCTGCTGGTAACAGAGAAAGGAAAGGATGGACAGGGCATGGGCTCCAGAGATGGACGAGGGTGCCAGGCTGGCTGAAGTGTCAGGGGACAGGGACGGAGGCACGTTCGGGACTGTGCTATAAAGGTGAGCAGAGAAACAGCCACAGGGAGAAGGAAAGGGAGCTGAGACGGTTTTCCCTTCACCTTGGACAACAGGAGAGAGTCTCTGAGTGCCGATGACAGTATCCACTGAAGAGACTCTCTTGGTTCGGGAGAGTTAGGGACGTGGCAGGGCCAAGCCAGGCTCTGCCAGCCAGGAGGCGAGGCTCAGGGCTGTGTGCATCTGCTGCACACACAAAAGCTCTCTACAGTGGCCTCTGCTAGTGAAATAAGAGGGCAGGTCATCAGCAGAATTAAAGTGGAACATGTACAAAGAGGGAGGAAAAGACAAGGAATAATTAATTCAGAGGAAATGTAGAATAATTGCCAGGAAGTTAAGTGCCCACTGAAGTAGGTGGTCATGAATTTAAAGTAATCCAATCAAGACTGTGTTTTGTAGACTTGTTGTTGACACAGAAGAACTGGGTTTCTTTACGGTTTGAGTTTTGCCATGCTAGTAGTATGAATTGAGACCTAGCCTAAAGTTGATTGAGACTAGCGTGGGATTAAAACTGGGCAAGGAGGGCTGGGGATTAAGCACAGTGGTTCTGGCATCTGCCTGGCAAGCGCAAAGGTCCACATACCACCATGCTGGGCGTGGTGGCTCACGCCTGTAATCCCAGCACTCAGGAGGCAGAGGCAGGAGGATTGCTGTGAGTTCGAGACTGAGCTCAGGGCCAGCCTGAACTACAAAAGAGAGACCCTGTCTCAAAAAACTAAAACAACAATAACAAACTGGCCAGGGGATGCCATTAGTCAGTGAGGTGGTGGTTCAAGCAGCAGATTCCTATTTCCTCAGAGATATGGGCCCAGGAAGTCATGATAAAGGTATGGACAGAGCTGGCTGCTGGGGTGGCCTCTCCCTGGGTGTTCACAGGGCCTTTTCCTCAAGAGGTTGCAGTCTCTTCTCTTCTTTCAGGGATGCCACTGCTATTGGGTTCGGGCCACCTATGATCTCACTGAGCCTTAATTATCCATCCGGGTCTTTATTCCAAATACATTTGTATGCCAGGGAAGAGCAGGGGTTTCAACATATGAATTTTGGAGCAGATGCAATTCCATCTGTAGCACAAAGAAAGGAAGGAAGTACAGGAAGTGTTTGAGACAGCGAAAAATCTTAAGATTAATGGATCGTAAGTAATGACACGGAAAGGAGAGAGTGGAAGGTGAGAGCTGGTAACAGGAACAGGCGGTTGGAAAGTGGGCCCTGAGAATCTCCATTAGAGAGGAGATGCCATCACTGGTAAAATCTCGGGTATGAGCACGAGAAGGAAGGGTTGAGCTAGGCACACGGGAAGGGCGCCGCAGGAGAGGATGGATGCGGACGTGGAAGAGGATGAGGCATCAGAAGAACTTCCCCACGGACTCTCCACTGCACAGAAGTGCTGCAGAAAGTAACCACGACCCGGCGCTTGATCTTCAGGGAAAGAGAGAATAACCGAAGCTCAAATAGACTTAGGCAGTAAAGCAGGGGTTTCTAAAGGAAGAGATCACAGCCAAACACAAAGTTGCAGGGGTATTTGCAATAAATATGTAGAAGTAGTAAGAGTATCACAAACCAAAGGTGGTGGTGCACGCTTGTGACCTCAGCGCTCTGGGATGATGCAGATTGAGGTTAGTGGTGAAGAGGAGCAGAACAAAATATATGCATTTGTGTTTGAAAGGGACTTCCAAAGTGACATGGGATGGGGAAGCAATGGTTGCTTTAAGACGTGGCAAACTGAGATCATCGAGCGACGCATGCGTAGTTCTTGAGTGTGGCTTACAAGGTGGAAAGCTGATGTTCTATTACAGGCTCATCACTGAGCTGCAGTGTGGCCTTTCGATAAACAACAGTGAAATAACTGTGATTCCCACAGGGAGGTGGCTCAGTGCAGAGGCCCTGGGTTCAGTTCTGGATTCAGTCCCTATTAATACAAGGAGAGAGAGAGAGACAAAGGGAGAGCGAGGGAAGGAGGATCGGGGGGAGAGGGAGAGGGAGAGAGAAAAAGTTCAGCCGAGTGTGAAGGTACATGCCGATAACCTCAGCACCCTGACAAGGTGAAGTAGGAGCACTGCAAATTCAAGGTCAACCTGGGCAATTTAGTGTTTCAAAACAAAAACAAAAACAAAAACAAAAACAAAAACAAACAAACAAACAGGAAAGAGGGCTGCAGATTTAGTTCAGTGGTGCCGCACCTACCTTGCAAACACAAGGTCCAGAGTTCGAAATCTGGTATGGGGTGGGAAGAAGGAGGGGCTGGCACGTTTGCAGCTCAGTGCTTCCGGAATTCAACCCCTAATACATCCAAAGAAAGGCAGGAAGGAATGAGAGACAAAGTATTTAAACTTTCAATCACGTATATATTTATAAGTAGAAAAATAAACGCTGGGTTCCAACCAGATCCACAGCCGTCACAGTCCTGCTGCCCATCTCTGTGGCGAGTGAGGCGGCTGTGGAAAAGCTGTGTGAAGAGGACAGGAGGCGGCTTATGGTGGGCCGCCAACGACGATGACGACGACGACGATGGAGACGACGACGGTGATGACGGATTTGAAAGCACCATGTGAAAGGAAAAAGTCCTCTTCAAGTGGAAAATGCCAAAAAGAAGTCCTGGCAAATCAGAACACTGACAAGGGGATTCACAAGGCACCTCAGGACCCCGGGGGCAGTGTCAGAAAGGCAGCGCGGGGAGGGGGGAGCAGAAGGTGAGAAAGTGGAGGAGAGCGGCCTTTCCGCAGGAGGGCGTGAGGAGCACGGAGCGATGAGAAGGGGAAGTAGGGCACCCATGGCAGTGAGAACCAGGAAGGTGGCGGAGCGTCCCCTGCACACAGCCGTCATGAAAACAGCTGTTCTCAAGCATTTTTGATCTTAGGACTTTGTTGCACTCTTACAATCTGAGTACCCTGCAGAACTTTTCTAGTTGTGGGATACGACAGCTATTAGCATTTACTATGTTCAGTATTAAGACAGACATTTAAATATATATATATATATATATTTGTTTGTTTTTGTTTTTTTGAGACAGGGTCTCACTTTGTGGTTCAGGCTGGCCCTGAGCTCAGCCTCAAACTCACATCACAATCCTCCTGCCTCTGCCTCCTGAGTGCTGGGATTACAGGCGTGAGCCACCACGCCCGGCACTGTGGTATGTGGTACTGGTTGCTGCTGGGTGTGGGTCTCCACGCCCAGTATTGTATGTGGTTAACCAGGGATTGAACCCGGGTCCTTGTGCTTGCAAGACAGGTGCCGGAACCATTGAGCTAAATCCCCGGCCCTTAAAAATATTTTAGAAATTAATTTAAAAGCAATAATAACAAGCCCATTACCACGTATTTTTTAATGAAAATATAACTATATTTTGAGAAGCAAAATATTTCCCTAGAAGACTAGGATTGTTTTATTTTTTACAACTATCTTCAACGTCTGGCTAATGACAGCTGGATTCTTGTACTTGCACATCTGCATTCAAACAGCTGCAGAATCACATGTCATGGAGCATGTAGAAAACTACATTTGTAATTGAATAAGAGTGAGAAGGTTAGTAAAATTTTATTATTGAGACAGTTTTGACTTTGCAGCGATTGGAATGGTCCGTTGAGGGGCCCTTTGAGAGCTACATCTCAAAAACAAAGCCCGCCTGGCGTGGTGCACACACTTGCAAGCCCAGCCACTCGATGGTCCTCAGGACCTTGAGCTCTTGAGGCAGGCGTGGTGCCACTGAGCTAAATCCTGGTCCAAGCCCAGCTACTTGGGAGACAGAGACAGAAGGATCTGGGCTGTATAACAAGACTGTCCAAAAGGTCTGGGCTGCAACAGAGCAGCATGGTGCTTGCCTCACAAGCATGAACCCCCAGGTTTAGGTTTAGGGCTCAGAGCCAAACCAAACCCAAGCCAAACCACCCCCAAGGGGGCACCGTTGCACTAAAAATCCCTTACTGCAAAAAGTGAAGAAATGAAACATTAAACTGAAGCAAAGTTTGTGCAAGAAAATAGAAAATGAGGACTGGGGATTTAGCTCAGTGATTCTAGCACTTGCCTTGCAAGTGCAAGGGCCAGGATTCGATCCCGGGTAACCACATACAACCATGCCGGGTCTGGAGACTCACGCCAACCAGAAACCAGTACCACATACCACAGTGCCGGGCTCATGCCTGTAATCCCAGCATTTAGGAAGCAGAGGCAGGAGGATTGCTGTGAGTTCCAGCCTTGCCTGGGCAACATAGTGAGCTCAGGGCCAGCCTGAACTACAAAGTGAGACCCTGTCTCAAAAAAAAGAAAAAAAAAAAAAAGATTTATTTTTAAAGACAGAGTCTCCTTATGTAGTTCAGGCTGATCTCGAACTCACAGCACCCTCCTGCCTCAGCCTGCCAAGTGGTGCCCCATGATGACCATTTGAGAGCTTAAACTTACATATTTATTTCTTGAGTAATTTGTACTTAAGTTTTAGTTGTGATAGATGAACTATAATTTCAAGTGAAATCTGACCAGTCAGGGATATGTAGCTCAGTGGCACCGCGCCTACCTGGTAAGTACAAGGTCCTGAGTTCGATCTTGATACAAACAAAAATCCAAAACCAAAAAACCAAACCAAAACCAAAAAACTTCACTGCTCGGACTTGTATCAAAGTGCCGCGTACAGATGAACACAGAACAACTCAGTAGTAGATTTACAGGTTAAAGTGGTCCTAGTTTTAATTACTGTACATCTAGCATGTCTTTGAAAGAATAAAAACCTTGGTATCAAAATCACCCGTTGCCTTGGTAACCTTGAGCGAGTGTCTGTGTGTCATCTCAGGTCTGCTGATTTTTGTCTATGGCTGGGGCTTCATGAACCCACACTGCGGTGTCCAGGGAATCCCAGCTGCCCGGCCAGAGGGACATTCCCGGCACCGCAGTTCTGCAGCGAGCCGGCTTTGACCGTGAGGAGGCGAGAGACCCAGGCGGAGCAAAATCTGCAGGTTGCGGTTGTGGTTGTGGTTGTGGTTGTGGTTGCGGTTGCGGTTGCGGTTCTCCTCTCCGCGGAAACCCGAGAGCGGCCTCTGCTGGCCTGTGTCCTCTGCGCAGGGCGCGAAGGACCCGCAGGCAGCCGCCTGTGTAATCAAAACGAAGAGCAGAAAATTACTACTAAAGCCAAGCACGGTGGCGCATGCCTACCCCGTACTCAAGAGAGGCTGAAGCAGAGGGTTGTGAGTTCAAGGCCAGCCAGGGCCCCATAGTGAGATCCTGTTTCAAAAAAGATTAATATTAAGGTGATACATGTGCGGTACGTGTGGTTCTTTCTCTTTTTTAATTAAAAAACAAAACAAAAAAAATTTTTTTTGAGACACGGTCTCGTTTGTAGCTCAGACTGGCTCTGACATCACTATGTAGTGCAGGCAAGCCTCCAATTCACAGCAATCTTCCTGCCTCTGCTTCCTGATTGCTGAGATTACAGGCATGAGCCACACACTACCTGGCATTGTTGTATGTGGTTTCCAGGATCAAACTCCAGACCCTGCACTTGCAAGGTGGGTGCTGGAACCACTGACCTAAATCCCCGGCCCTCTTTTTCCTGTCTAACACCCCCTTTCCCAGTAAGTTTGGGGACCAAACTCAGAGCCTTGAGCATAGCAGGTGAGCACTGTAACTCAGAACTACATCCCTGGCCTCAAGAACTATTACTAGCTCTGTTTAAAGAAACACATACATTTTTATGAAAGAATTGAAATATCCACAAGAACAAAATAATTTGTTAGAAATGTAGAATTCAGAGGTTCACCCACTTTCGGGTCCCCCTTCTGTACATCTTAGGCAGAGGCTTTCTTTCTCACTAAATTTTTCCTACTCTTCAAAAAAATATAGAATTCAACAGAGCATGGTGGCACACCCTTATAACCCTGGCACTTGGAAGGCTGAGGCAGGAGGATCACTGTGAGTTCAAGGCCAGCCTGGACTACATAGTGAGTACTGAGTGAGACCTTGTCTCAAAAAATCAAAAACGAACAACAATAGCAAAGACAAAAATTTAAAAATCCCCCATAAAAAACAAACAAAAAGAAATAATGAAATTCACACAAACATCATGGATTATACTTACACAAAGTACAATAGGTACAATGCCAGTCAATGGAGTTTTTAAATGGTACTTGGGATCTGACCCAGGGGTTCCTGAGCTATACCTCTCACCTTTTCATCTTTTTACTCTAAGTTCTCATTAAATTGCTGAGATTGGCCTCTAGCTATCTAGTCTTCAGCCTCTGCAGCAGCTGAGATCAGAGGACTACGTGATATCCTATGGTATCAACGAAATAAATGTATGTTATTGTATCATTGCTCAAAAGATCACCAGTGTGTATTAACAGCTACCAGATTTGTTATTTTCTATTGTTTCTTTGTGTTTAATTTTGTTACCTTTCTCTCTCTTTCCCTCCCTCTCTCTGCCTTTGGTGGTTTTAACTGAACATTTTTTATGATTCTCTTTTCTTTTGAGGGGGTAGGTTTGAGACAGGGTCTCACTTTGTAGTTCAGGCTGGTACTGAACTCAGCCTCGAACTCACAGCAATCCTCCTGCCTCTGCCTCCCAAGTGCTGGGATTACAGGTGTAAGCCACCACGCCCAGCGCTGCGGTGTGTGGTTATTGGGGATAGAACTCAGAACCTTGCACTTGCCAGACAGATGCCAGAATCACTGAGCTAAATCTCTGGCCCTCCAACTATTTCTTGATGTACTTAAAAATGGTCCCTTAGGCCAGGGAGTTAGCTCAGTGGTTCCGGCGCCTGTCTCGCAAGTGCAAGGACCTGGGTTTGATCCCCAGTAACCACATACAATACTGGTCATGGAGACTTTCCCCAGCAGCAATCAGTACCACATACCACAGTGCCAGGCGTGGTGGCTCACGCTTGTAATCCCAGCACTCGGGAGGCAGAGGCAGGAGGATTGCTGTGATGTGAGTTGGAGGCTGAGCTCAGGGCCAGCCTGAACCACAAAGTGAGACCCTGCCTCAAAAAAAATAAAATAACACCCTTAAAGTGGGCATGGGTGGCTCACACTTGTAATCACAGTCCTCCAGAGGCTGAGGCAGGAAAATCACTGAGAATTTGAGGCCAGCTTGGGCTAGAAGTGAGAGTTTCAAGGTCAATCTGGAATATGTGTGAGACCACACCTCCAAAAAAAGCCTGAAATTAGAAGATAAAATAAAATACAGTTGTGAGCTGGCGGGGGGCGGGGGGGAGTCCATGCCGTAAATCCAGCAGCGTTGGGGGCTGAGACCAGAGAATTGCAAGGTCAAACCGGCCTGGGGAATTTAGCAACTTTGTAAGATTCTGTCTGAAAAAATAAAAGTTTAAAAAAATGGCCAGAAGGCCAAAAAAATAAAAAATAAGATAAAATAAATTTTAAAAAGGGCCAGAGATATGGCTAAGTACTGGAAAAAAATACAATGATCTTTATAGTATTCCAGACTGTCTTCCGGTGTCCCTCCCCTGGGTCTGGCAGACAGATCACCAGAGAAAACACTGGTGGAGGAAGACACAGCAGCAGGGGGCCTGGGGAGGGCACACGGCTGCCACCAAGCAGGGCCACCTTGCCCCCAGGAATGGTGTGTTCTAACTTCGGCGTGTGTACAAGTCACCCAGAGAATCTCAGGAAGGTGCAAATTTGGATTCAGTAGATCTCAGGAGAGGCTGGAGAGTTTCCATGTAGAAAGTCAGCATGTAGTTTTAGAAGAATAACATGTTGTGTTACAGAGGAAGGTAAGCGATGTAACAGGTAAGGACTACTAAAATTTACTACTGGGCCATGGGTGTAGCCCAGAGATAATGCTTACTGAAGACACTCAGGGCCCTGGTTCAATCGCCAGCCCTGAAATTAAAAACAACTTGTTTGGGGATGGGGATTTAGCTCAGTGGTTCTGGCGCTTGCCTTGCAAGAACAAGGTCCCGGGTTTGATCTCCAGGAACAACATACAACAATGCTGGGCATGATGATTCATGCCCACTACCAGTCAGTACCACATACCACAATGCTGGGCATGGTGTCATCCCAGCACTAAGGAGGCAGAGGGAGGAGGATGTGGTGAGTTCAGTGATTACTAGCCTGAACTACAAAGCAAGACCCTGTTGCAAAAAAACTAAAAAAACCCCAAAAAACAAAACTTGTTTGAACTTTGCCACAAGTGAAAATTATCCTTTCCCCAGAGTGGTCTACAATGTTGCACCACTCTGAGTCTACAGGGACTAAATATAAAGCATAAAGACTCGAGCAGCTAGGAAAGAAGCTGCCCTGTGTGTAGCACATAGAATCAGTAGGTACTTCTCCACTCCTGCTGCTGAGACCAGAACTTTCCACATGGAACCGACCTTTCCCACTCACTGACAGGACAAAGTCAGTGTTTTGGAAGGATGAACATCAAGAATTGGGCCGGGGATTTAGCTCAGTGGTTCTCTCTCGGCATCTGCCTCACAAGTGCAAGGTCCTGAGTTCCATCCCTGGTAGCACATACCATAATACAAGGCATGGTGGCTCCTTCCTGTTATCCCAGTACTTGGGAGGCAGAGGCAGAAGGATCGCCATGAGTTGGAGTCTGGCCTGGGCTACATTGAGAGTTTAGGGCCAGTTTGAACTACAAAGTGAGACCCTGTCTCAAACAAATAAAATAAATAAAAAATCAACCAACATCAAGTATTAATGGTGGTAATAAGTAAGCTGGGCGTGGTGTCCCAGCCTCTGGAGACTGAAGCAGGAGGACTGCCATAAGTTTGAGTCTCACCTGCTAGTGAGACCCTGTATTAAACACCAAACAAGAGTTGGTAATAAGTACAACTGCCAAGAAAACATCCCTCTACTGGAAGTGGAAATTGACAGGGTGGATGTAACAGGGTAATTGTAGAGGGTCATTTGGAGAAAGAGAGGTGCTTCATAGCTCATTTTCTGGGTGTAGGAGCACAGTGGTCGGTCTGGGAGATGTGGTGTCACAGCCTGTCCAACAATCAGTGCCGAGCAGGTGCTGGGACAAGATGGTGGCTCAGCTGCTGAATCTTGCACACAGGAGCAAGAGTTACACCGAGTGCTGAGGGTGACTTTCAGCAGATGTCCAGCCCCTATCCTACCTCCATTCTTTCAGAGACCTGAAGAAGAGGGAAGATTGACATTTCCTTTGTTTTGTTTTTGAAATGGGAAAGTGTTTATTTGGTTTACAGTTCCTGGAAGTTTTAGTCCACAGTCAGCTGGCTCCAAGGTTGACATGGCGAACAAGCCCTCACAGAAGAGAAACCCCATAGCGCCTGCGGGGCAGCAGAGGCAGCAGGCGCAGAGCATCCTCCCGCCCCTTTTATCTTATTCAGACTACTGCCAAACTAAGCACTCATTATGGTGGTTTAGGAATCACAAGCCTTTGACCCCAGAGTCACACATTCCACATTCAACTAAGTCCCGGGCTGGAGATTTCGCACCATGGCACCATACCTGCCACACAAGCTCAGGGTCCTGAGTTTGATCCCCAGTACCAGAAAGAATAAAAAAGAAAGTCACTCTTCATCCACATGAAGCTTTGGGGGGACATCTAAATGCAAACTGTAACCCTGCTCCCTGGTCCCTCAATAACTCATGCATATCCCTCTATGCAAAAAAGCATCGAGTTCATCTCCAAGAGTTTGCAAAGTCCTAGCAATTTCAACACTGCTGAAAAGTCCAAATCCCGTCTCCTCAGATTTAAGGGGACTTAAAGGTGTAGCAGTCTCCTGTACAAATGAAAAGATGGTCAAACCCTTCCAGCATCCAATGGGGCGCAAGATAGATACTGCTCTTCCAAAAGGGGGATACACAGGAAGGGGACCAGGGCAAGTTCAAAACCCTGTAGAGCAAACATTCAATCCCATAGTTCCACTTCCAGCATTTGATTCCATCTGTGGCAAGTTGCAAACTCCCAGTGGGTTGCCCCTGTGCCCCTGTGGCACTGAGCGTTGTGTAGCTCTGTGGCTTCTCCCTGAGGCTGGCTCCGCACCAGCTTTGCAGTTTTCCTCAGCTGAGCCAACTTCCGGCTTCTCCAAACTTCTGGGCTCTCACTGCACTTGGGCTTCACACATTTGCCCTCTCAGCCTGCTTCATAAGTCTGGGCGGAAGCTTTCCTGACCCCACAGCTCTTGCATTCAGCACTCACCTGAAACCAGTGCCACAGGGATGATGCCAAGATCTGCTGCCAGCTGGATCAGTGGTAGCCAGTCTCCCCTTCGTCTTAGCTGTAGGGGTCCAGAGCCCATAAACCAACTCCCAAGGAACAACCTCCCCAAACTGACATCATGGAACAACTTCCCTAGGTTGCCACCTTCTTGGAACAACTTCCTTCCGCTTTTGGTTTTTGAGAAAGGATCTCGCTATGTAGTCCAGGCTGGCCTCGAACTGATGATCCTCCTGCCTCATCCTGCTGAGGGCTGGGATTCCAGGTATGCCACCAAACCTGGCTCCTTCACCTCTTTTTATGCAGTCATCATATTCTTTGCCAAAACCCAGCAAGGATAAATGGAGGATACAAAACAATGTCAGTCTCCCCCTCCCACAGATACAAAAATCTTAAATCTAATACTAGCATGCTGTATTGTTGTTCTCTATTTTTTTGCCCCATGGTGTTAGAAAATTATTTCTGCTCTCAATGTGAGGCTTGGTCACAAGGTTCACTTTGCCCAGTAAGATGTAAACAAAAGGTGACACGTTTTGGAGCGGAAGTTTTAGGTGTTTTTGTCCAGTTCTAGGATCCATCCAGTGCTGATCCGCCTTTCTGGGCTCCAGAGTGAAGAAGAACATGACAATTGTAGCCAAAATTTCACAGGAGCTAGAAATGAATGCTGATTCTCTAAACCACTAAAATGTACAGATTGTTACAATCTGGGGAAGGACAACTCACTGGCTGTCACAACAGCCGTTCGCTTCCGGGTTGTAGGGGCAAAGCACTTTACGGAAGTATGAATGCCAGCCTAAAAAAGCTGCCCAGTCTTGATTTATCACCATAGTTTCAGATAACACTAGCCAAGTTAGGGCAAAGGAAGTACACCCTTCATATAATAAAATCCGAGGCTTATATAAAATGGCGTCCCATAGCTGGCTGTGGCGGCATATACTGTCAGCCCATCCTGCTGGGGAGGAGCCCAGTGTCCTCGGCCATTTAGTAATTTAATGAGAACCTGTGTCAAAAAGGCAGGGGGCTGGGACTGTAGTTCAGGATGAAGGGTTTAACCTCTGCGCCACAAAATAAAAACAGAAACTGAAAACACCTGGGTGTGGCGGCACACGCCCATCATCTCAGTACTTCTGAGGCTGAGGCAGGAGGATTCTGACCTATTAGAGGCCAGTCTGGACTACCTAGTGAGTTGGAGGTTTGAGACCAGCCTGAAATATATAGTAATATCCTGTCTAAAAAAAAAAAAAAAACAAAGCAGGGCCAGGGATGTGGGTCAGTGGTTCTGGTGCAAGGCAAAACAAAACAAAAAACAAAAAACAAAACAAAACAAAAAAAGCAAAGAAACAAAAAAATTGATATCTGTATGGATTGTACAGATACCTGCCTCCCCCTCTCCCACTCTGTTCTCCTGGGCTGGTGATTAAACTCAGAGCCTTTGCGATGAGCTACATCCCAAACCTTATGTGTTTGTTTGTTTATTTATTTTGGATAGAGTCTAGCTAAAGTTTGTAGTGCAAGCTGACCTCTAACGTGTGGTCCCTGCCTCAGAATCTAGATGCACACCCTGACACTTGGTATTTTCTCTCCTTCCTGCCTTCCTGCCCGTCTGCCTTCCTTCTTCTTTCCTTCCTTCCTTCCTTCCTTCTTTACTTTCTCCCTCTCTCTCTCTTTCTTTTTGAGATAGAATTTTGCTTATTGTTTAGGCTAGGTTCCAACTTGTGATGCTCCTGCCTCAGTTTCCCAGAGTGCTAGTATCACAGGTGTGCACCACTATACCCAGCTTCTTCTAGTATATTTTAAATCATCCCTAAATTACTTATAATAGTGAATATAATTTAAATGTTATATAGTTACATAATACTGTTGAGGCAATAAAAAGAAAATAAAAATTGGTACACATATTTTCCCCTCAAATTCTTCCTTTCTTGGTTTTCAATTTTTTTAAAAAAGTTTTTAGTTTAGGTTTTTTTTTTTTTTTTTTTTTTTTGAGACAGGGTCTCAACTTTATAGTTCAGACTGGCCCTGAACTCACTGTGTAGCCCAGGTTAGCCTCAAACTCACAGCAATCCTTCTGCTTCTGCCTCCTGAGTGATCGGATTACAGGCATGAGCCACCATGCTCGGCTTGGTGGTATGTGGTTGCTGGGGAGTGAACTCTGGACCTTGTGCTTGCCAGATAGGTGCTGGAATCACTGAGCTAAATCCCTGACCTAAATTTTTAGTTTTAAAGTCAGGGTCTCACTTTGTAGTTCAGGCTGGCACTGAACTCACTCTGCAGCTCAAAAGCTAGATTCAACTCACAACAATCCTCCTGCCTCTGCCTCCCAAATGCTGGGATTATAGGTGTGAGCCATCTTTCTTGGTTTTTTGAGATGGGATCTGGCTATACAGCTCAGGCTGGCCTTGAATTCTTGACAGTCCTTCTGCCTCAAGGTTTTTCAACCTATGGTTCGCCAATCTGTGGGTGCAGAACTCACAGACAGAACCTGTGGCTACTGTGTTGCAAATCTAGTTGAATCCACACCTCCCCCTCACACAGGCCAGCCTAGGGGGATTTAGGGAAAGCTAGGGGTGTGGTCTGCTCCCTTTCACTGACTATCTGTTCAACACTCTTTTTTAAAAATGTAAGTAGGGCAGAAGAAAGGAGCCAGAAGTGGACAATTATCTCTATTTGTCTGGCGATGGAGTACAAAGGTGACTTTCGTTTAGACCGAAGGGAGGCAGGGTGCAGTGGCGGCTGGTGGTTTATGAAAAGGAAGCTTTTATGTTTGTGTCTCCATGGAGTTCCAAGACTTTGCATTTAGTCACCTGATTTCACTAAGTGAACTTGCAGATTTTCAGAAACGGGGAAATTCACACTGCAAAAGGTCTGCAAGAGGTCTCAGGTTTCTTCCCTCTGTTAGTGCTTGTGATTTGCCAGTGGAAGTCCCAGCCGGTAGCTCTGTTGGGATCAGCCATGTCTCTATCTCGGTGCCTTATAGTGAGACTCCAGAGAGGCACTGGAATTTTTCTTTTTTGCTTTCCTTCTTAAAATCTGATTCTTTTTTGTTTCTGGCTCTTGTCCAGATCTGTTGCCTGTAATCTAACTTAAATCTTGAGCTAAGTCCCATTCCACGGCTGGACAGTGAGTGCAGGGGCTTAGACCATAAATTAGCTCAGCCTCGGCGGCCAAGAAAGCAGCTTGGGTGTTTGAGAGTCGAACTCCAGAGCTTCCCAGTTTCAAAGGATTTTCCCTGTAGGAAGTAGCAGTGGTTTCAGGACTTGCTCACTGGAGATCTCTGCTCGGTAGATGGTGGATCTAGTTTCTGCTGGATGAGTGCCAACGGAATTTGGTTAGATCCTTCGCTAGATTATTTGTGAGACCGAATCACTAAAGCTATTCTAGGCCTATTGGGAGCAGAGTGTCCTTGGCCGTCAAAATTCACTTTGGCTGGTGAATTTTGTGGCCATGTCTGCTACACTGGTGACACGCTGTAACCCCATTTGTCTGCAGGCTTTTGAGCACATAGCCTTAAATTGCATTGTGTGAGTTGAGCATTCACTTCTTTTTAAAAACTTATTGGTATATTTTAGATATCCATAATGATAACACTCATCATAGGGAATTAATACCCATACATGATTTATCTTGCTTCTTTTCTCCCCATTTCCCTTTTCCTTTAACCCTTCTTTTTACAAAAGCTTTGTTTCCATTTTTTCCTTCCATGCATTTTTTCTTTGTCCTTTCTTCCTCACTCCTGTTTTCTTCTTCCCAGTTGAACAGTTGAACATTTTCTTCCTATTTCCCAATACCTATTGTACATTTTAGTCCTTATTTCCACGTTTGGTTTTCCCACCTCAAAGAAGCAATGTGGTATTAAACATATGTGTCTGATTTATTTCACTTAATAACATAGTCTCAAGATGCATCCATTTATCTAGCAATGTTTCAAGTTTATCCTTTATGGCAGATTAGAACTTCATTGTACTAAAAAATCACATTTCATTTGTCAGTTGATGGGCATTTGAACTGCCTCTAATTACCAAGTAAAGGAATACCTGAGTCAAATGGAACCTCCAGGTTTTTGTTTGTTTGTTTGTTTCTATTTTTTTAAGGAACCTCCACAGTGACCTCCATAGTGGTTGCACTGGTCTATATTCCCACCAACAGTGCAGTAGGGGTCCTTTCCCCCACAGCTCCACCAGCCTTTGTTATGGGTTGATTTCTTGATAGCACCCATTCTTTCTGGAGATGGAATCTCTGTGTTGTTTTAATTTGTATCTCTGGAATGGCCAGTGATGTTGAACATTTTTTCATATATGTCTGCTATTCTCCTTCTCCATCTGAGAAGGATCTTTCAATTTCAGACTCCCATTTTTGGATGGGATCATTAAATTTAGGAGTAGTCTAGTTTTTTGGTTTTTTTGAGACAGGGTCTCACTTTGTAGTTCAGGCTGGCCCTGAGCTCAGCCTCAAACTCACATCACAGCAATCCTCCTGCCTCTGCCTCCCGAGTGCTGGGATTACAGGCGTGAGCCACCACGCCCAGCACTGTGGTATGTGGTACTGGTTGCTGCCGGGGTGAGTCTCCTCACCCAGTATTGTATGTGGTTAATATTGTATGTGGTTGCTGGGGGATTGAACCCAGGTCCTTGCGCTTGCAAGACAGGCGCTGGAACCACTGAGATAAATCCCCGGCCCAAGGAGTAGTCTCATTTCTGGAGTTCTTTATATGTTCTAGATATTAGCTGTTTGAGGAATAACTTATAAATTATTTTCCCCACTCAGTGGGTTTTTCCTTCACTCTCTTTGTGGTTTTCTTTGGTTGTGCAAAACTTTTTTTAGTAGGATGAGATATCTGTTATTAATTCTTTGTGATAGTTCCTGAGTTATCAGGATTTTGTTCATAAAGTCTATGCCTGCACTAATGTCTCTAAGAGTTCCACCTAGTCTATCTTCCAGCAGATTTAGTGTCTGCTTTAATATTTAGACATTTGATCTATTTTGATTTTAGATTGGTATATGGTGAAAAATATGGGTCTATCTTTCATTTTTGGCAAGTGGAAACCCAGTTTTTCCAGCACCATTTATTAGAGAGGCCATCTTTCTTCCAGTGAAGGTGTTTGGCTCCTTTGTCAAAGAGAAGGTTACTGAGTGTACTTGGAGTTGTTTTTGCATTTTATAATCTGCTCTTTTGATCCTCAAAACTATTGAGTATTCTCCACCTTGCTGAGATACTATACTAGATTATAAAGGAGCTTTGTTCTGATTGGTTTATAGAGTTTAATAGGAGCTTCAATAAATCCAATTTTGCTAAAGTTCCCAGAAAGTGAAGAAGTTAAACTTCTGATACTCTAGATGGGATAAACAAAACAAAACAAAAACTTTTCTCATTGAAACTGCCACACAGATGTGATTTTATCCAAGAATCTAAATTCACCTGATTATTCAAGTTTTCATCTTTAGACAGATCAGGTTGAGTTGATGATTATGCCTATAACCTCAGCACTTAGGAGACTAAGGCAGGAATTTCACCCTGAGTTTGAGGGGAGCATGGCCTACAGAATGAGTTCAAAACCAGCCTAAACTACATATTAAAAAAAAAAAAATCCAAACCAACCAACAAACATATTTCCCCCTTATTTTACCAGATACACTCTTCTGTACATTATTGCTTCTGACTATTTGTGTGTGTGTGTATGTGTGTGTGTGTGTGTGTGTGTGTGTATATATATAATTTTATTTTATTTTGAGACAGGATCTCAGTATGTAATTCAGGCTGGCCTCAAACTCACAGTGAGCCAGCTGCCTCAACTTTCTGAGTGCTGAGAGTATAGGTCTGGCTACACTGACAGTTAATTCATTCGTTAATATGATCCAAAGGTCTATCTGTTTTATAATCTATATAAATATGATACAAAGGTACTTAGCATGTGTTTAGGTTTCAGAGTTAATTAAAGACCTTGAGAATTATATTTAAGTGATATATTACAGAACCTAATTACTGTGCTACTAAAAAATTGGTCAGAGTCATATTTCAACTTAGTGAAATAATGTAATTTCATGTTTTTCTTAATCTTACTATCTTAAATTTGGTATTTATCATTCTATGAATTATTTTATCTTTATTAAATATATTGTATGTGTCCATAAACAATAGCTAGCAAGTTTTAAACCTTCTCCTAAATGCTATCATGTTGTATGAATCCC
The DNA here is from genome assembly GCA_004026965.1 of Petromus typicus. Lineage (NCBI taxonomy): Eukaryota > Metazoa > Chordata > Mammalia > Rodentia > Petromuridae > Petromus > Petromus typicus. The sequence continues at coordinate 29,524 of PVIR01011289.1, forward strand.
TTTGTAGTTTGTTTTTGTTTTTGAGCTTCTGCTAAAAAGCTTTGTTTTTGTTTGCTGGGGATTGAAGCCCGGGTCCTTTGTGCATGCTCTACCACAGATCTGCATCCCAGCTCCAAGCTCACATTTTGTAAAATAAACTTTTCATCTGAAAATACTTTTAGATTCACAGAAAAGTTGCAATGGTCAGGTTGCAAAGGTGGTGTGTAGTGTCACCGCACACCTTCCCTCAGGCTTCCTGGTGTCACGTCATATGCAACTGCAAACTAAGAAAGGGGGCTTTTGGGTGTAGTGCAGTAGTGGAGTCCTTTGCACTCCTCATGAATGGAGGGCCCTGGCTTTGATCTTCAACACTGCGAAATGAAAAAAAAAAAAAAAAGAAATAAACATTGGTATACTATTTACCAAAGAAATCACACACTTTTTCCAGATTTCACCAGATTTTCCAGTGTTTTTTCTGTTCCAAGATAGCACACTGCGCTCAGCAGAGAGAAGCTCTAAGATTTATGACACACAACACTCTAATTCAAGTTACAATTCCTTTTTGGTTTGTTTGTGTTTTTGAGACAGGGTCATATTGTGTAGTTCAAGTTGGTCTCAAACTAGCAGCATTCCTTTTGTCTGAGCCTCGTGAGTGCTGGAATTACAGACATACAGACACACACCAGCACACTCAGTTTATAATTTCCTTTTGAAGTTATAATTCCTTTTTTTTTGAGTTGGAGGTTTCATTGTGGCTCTCAGGCTGGCCCTGAACTCAAGTCCTCCTGCCCAAGCCCCCTGCATGGCTGTACTGCTCCACATCCCACCATGCCTGGCCCCTCTTCACATGACAATACTAATTACCTCCCGTGTGCCAAACACTAGGTCAGGTACCTAGAGGTTTGCCTTTGGCCTCCTAGCCTAATCCTAGGTTATCTATTTTTTTCCGCTATATATTTTTTCGTAGAACCTTGCACTTACCAGGCAAGCGCAGTGCCACTGAGCTACATCCCCAGCCCCCATCGTGTTTATTCTAATGGATTCAAGTTTGAAACCTGTAACTGCAGCCCAGACTTTGTGTCTTAAGCTTCTGATCCACCTAGCAACCCCCCAGATGACCTCAAGACAACCTGCCCAGCAGCTGCGCGCAGCTGAGCCTGCCCATCTTCTAATACCAGCCACTGCCCAGGGCTGGAGGCGATGCTTCTCCTGGCCAGAGTCAGTTCGTAGCGGCACCATGTTGAGTCTTGGAGCCTCTTACACATTGTCAAGGGCATTCATTCATTCATTCGTTCGTTCATTTACTCACCTTGCATTGACTTGACCCCATTTGTGCTGGGACCTGCCCCCACGCATCCCTCCGTCCTAATGATGCAGTGCCACTTGGACCTCCCTTCACTTCACTGCTGCCCCCTCGATTTCCTTTCTTATTTTCCTATGGCTGATTCTTTTCAGGTATTTAGTTGTTAGCTCCCATTTCCTCTTCTCTACTGCATTTGCCACCTTCCAAGACAGACTAATTACCGACTTTTAAAAATTCATTTCTTTTTTTCTTTCTTAAATACATTTCTTGTCTGCCCATTTAGGATGGCAGTCCCTGCAGGGCAAAGTCTTTGTTCTGCCTTCTTTACCTCTGCATCTCCAGTTCCGAAACAGCCCTCACATACTCTGGCGATATTATGGAATTCATTAACTGTGTAGGGTCTAGTTGGGACAGGGGACAGAAGTGTCCACGAGAGGTAGAAAAGTGCCAGTCCTCTTATCCTGGCAAGAACCAGGTCTGGTGGAGGTGGTGTCTCTCCTGCTGGCGCGGTCCCTCACCCAGCCTCCAGATTTCCTCTCTCAGGGGCCCTGGCTGGAGACTCAGACCTCGGTTAACCCAAAAAAACTGGGGGTCAAATAGCGCTGCCCAGACTCAAGTTTAGAAGGCGCAGGTATGGTGGATTGATATTTACAGCTAAGAAGCGTTACTGAGCTGGGTGTGGTGGCTCACGCCTGTAATCCCAGCATTTAGGAGGTAGAGGCTGGAGGATCTCAATGAGTTCAAGGCCAGCCTGGACTATACAGACAGACTCCCATCTCCAAAGAAAGAGAAAAAAAAAATGTGTTACTGAAGTCCCCACTTGCTGATCCCGGCTATATGGGGAGCTCTGGTGGGTGGCTGGTTAGAATCCCTCAGAGTGACTGATGCAGGCGCACTGACCCCGCCCCCGGCGGCCCTGGCCCCGCCCCCTCGCGCTATTAAATGGAAGCTTCGCAGCGATTGTGCGATTGTGGCGTGTAGGTGCCACTTCCTGTGACTACTTCTCCCTGGCCTCGCGTCTGGGCCAGAGTGAGTCGGTGTCCCGGCGGTCCCAGTGTGCAGCTGGGGTTCCAGGCGGAGATGGAGCAGGGCAGTGAGGAGCTGGGCCAGTGGCGGCCCGTGAACGATCCCTTCCTGGTGAGTCCGGGGTCACCCCGGGGTGGCTGAGTGAGTGGGTGGAGGGGGACCGAAGGCGAGGGCTTGTTTGCTGGCACTAGGGATGCGATCCGGGGCCTCCATAAGTACTTCGTGGTTGGACCGGAGCTGTAGTTCATGGAAGCCCAGGACCAAGGGGCAAGAGGTGTCTGGTCTAAACTTTGGAGATGGGAGGGCAGGTGAGGACGACACGGAGGATGCACCCAGGATAATTTAACAGATTTCTTGCTTGGACAGTTGAGTGAAAATGGTGACACTTTTTAGAAAGCCAAGGACGAGAAGGAACAGGATTAATGGGAGTTTTGCAGAGAGGGATTATCAAGAATTTTGGATGTAACCCTTTGCAGTGCCTGTGGCTACCAAAATGAATTGGCAGCTGAAATATTCAGGAGGGATCTTCCCTAGAGCCATCGGTTTAAGAATAATTTAAAAAAATAAAAGAATTGGAATACAAGTAGAAATGGAGCCATTAGCATTGGAAAGATTGCCCTCAGAGTAAGGGGAATCCGCAGCCTCCTGGAGGAGGGGCTGGAGAAAAGGAGAGAAAACCAGGAGAGTGGCTGTGTCCTCAGGAGGCCGAGAGAAGGCCCAGGAGATCGAGCTCCGGAGACATCAAGCAGGAAAGAGTTGGAGAAGGGTCACTTGGGCTTAGTGCTGTGCAAGTTACTGGTGCCCTTTCGAGGCTGGTTCTGTGTGGACGAGGAGGCCTGAACAAGTTTAGGGGAACGAGACGGTTGAGGGAATGCTGTGTTCAGATAGCTTGAAAGAAGTTTGTGGGAGACCGGAACAGGAAGATCTCACCTGAGAAGGAAGGAAAAGGGACTCAGCCGCCCCGAAACGGCTCCCAGCGGCCTTCACTTCACTGTTGTCCCCCATGTGTTGGTTACTGAGCAGATGATGGCGGGCGGTTAAAACAAACCTCCCCAGGCTTTCTAGAGTTTTAAAAAAGGAACCCCCGCCATAGCCAAGACACTATCAAACCTGTCAAAATTTTCATTTCATCACTTAGATTTAATCCTCAAATTCCTTAAGTTGTCCATAAGATGTCCTTCACAGCTGATGTGTCCAAACCAGGATCCAATTTCAAGATAAGACCTTCCGGGTCTGATTTTTCTGTCCCTTCCTTGAGCTTCTTAGAAGTTATTTTCCTTTTATAGGACTGATGTTCAGTTTCTCATGATTCTAACTTTTCTAGTCTTCTTTTTGATTTATTAAATTATGTTCTATGGTATAACTTTTTAATTTTTATTTATTTATTTATTTTTTGAGACAGAGTCTTGCTTTGTAGTTCAGGCTGGCCCTGAGCTCCGCCTCAAACTCACATCACAGCAATCCTCCAACCTCTGCCTAATTTTTATTTATTTTTTGTCTCACTGTATAGTTTAGGCTGGCCTTGAACTCACTACATGGCTTTAGGCTGGCCTCAAACTCCCAGTATTCCTCCTGCCTCAGCCTCAAGAGTCCTAGGATTATAGGCGTGCACCACCACACCCAATTTTCATGGTATAATACAGTGTGATCTTCTGTCTCTATTTTTCTTTCTTTTCTTTTTCTTTTTCTTTCTTTTGTGGTAACAGGGATCGAACTCCTGTCCTTGTGTTTCCAAGATAGGCAAGGTACCATGAGCTAAATCCTGGTTCACTAGTATTTCTTTTTGAACCAAGATATTTATTGGTACATTTTAGATATATATAATGATAACATTCATCATAAGAAATCTGTACATGTACCTAATCCATCTTGCTTTTTTTTTTTTTTCAGACAGGGTCTCACTTTTGTAGTTCAGGCTGGTCTTGTGCTCACTATGTAGTCCAGGCAAGCCTCAAATTCAGGGCAAACCTCCTACTTCTGCCTCCCAAGAGCTAGGATTACAAGTGTGAGCCAGCACTCCTGGTATTGTGGTATGTGGTGCTGGAGATTGAATTTAAAACCTTGTGCTTGCTAGGCAAACACCTGAATCATTGAGCTAAATCCCTGACCTTAATTTTTCAGTTTTGAATGACAGTTTTAGGCCAGAAATGTTAGCTCAATGGTTGGGGGCCAGCCTGGCAAGTGCAAGGTCCTGAGTTTGATCCCCAATAACCACATGCAACACTGCCGGGCATGTTGGCTCCACCATGCCCTGTAATCCCAGCACTCGGGAGGCAGAGGCAGGAGGATTGCTTAAGTTTGAGGCTCACCTGGGATACATAGTAAACTTGGGGCCATCCTGAACTACAAAAAGCAAGACCCTGTCTCAAAAAACAAACAAACAAACAAAAAAACCAAAAAACCAGTTTTGTCCGATATAGGTTTGTATTATCTCTTACTGGTGGTACTAAGGATTGAATACAGAGCCTGGGCAAGCACTCTTGCCGTGGAGTTGTAACCTACCCACCTTTAAACTTGGGGTGTAGGGAAATGAACACAGGGAGTACTGAGCAACGGCCTAGCCTTGAGTTTTGGGGTTTTCTTTCAGCAATTTGAGTGTATCAACACGTATCCTTAGTTGTCCAAGCCTTATTAGGTAATTCCTTTAGAAATGGCTTGCCCATTAAACATCTTCTAGATGCTTTTTGCCTGCAACAAAGAATTGGATGAGACAAGCCAAAAATGGTGCCAAAAGTTTGTTTGAAAAGTGAAGGGTGAAAGAGTAAGGCGAAAACTTGGGCCAAAGAAAAGAGGAAACGAGAAAAAGCAAAAAATACAAGTATACCCTGCTCTGGAAGACAGGATGGGCTACTGTGAAGAACTGCTTTTATGCATCCACATCTGCTGCAAGCCCAGGACACATTCCACATCTAAGGTTCTGGGAATTAGTTGGTGCTGTCCTGAGGCCTTGTACTTGACTACTGGTCCAGCTTATTTTCCCAGCTGAACCCACTACAGAGCCAGGCTGGTCTCAGTCCTCTGAGTGCTGGGATTACAAGGGTGTGCCTCCATACTTGGGAAAAATGGGATTTTCAAACTATCCTGTTTTAAGAGTTTCCATTTCCAGTGTTTTCTTTCCCTCCCTTCATATCGGTCACAGCCATCCAGGGATTCTGCCCTCACTTCCTAGACAATCACTTTACCACTCTTCTGTTTTTTAAGAAGTCTTTTCTTTTTTCCCCAGTGCCTGGGATCAAACTCAGGATCTTGCACTTAGCAAGGCACTTCGCAAATGCAATACCACTGAGCTAAAACCCTGGCCCAGTCCTGTCTTGTCTTTTTTTAACATTTACTGTTTTGATTATTTCATTACATACATGCGTGAAGCAATTCGATCATTTCCATTCTCCCATTTGCCTCCCTTCCACTCCCCTCCCCTCTTACCATAAGCATAATGACCTATAATCCCAGCGTACGTGGGAGGCGGAGGCAGGAAGATGGATCCTGCCTCAAAATTTAAAAATGATGAGGCGGGATTAGGCTTGAAGCTCAGTGCAAAGGTCCTGGGTTTGTACTGCAAAGTCAATCATAAAAGCAACCAAAAACAAAACAGCCAGGTGTGTTGGTGGACCCCTGTAACTCTAACACCCAGGAGGCTGAGGCGGAAGGATCACAGTGAATCTGGGACTAGTCTGGGCTACATAGTGAGTTCAAGGCCAGCCTGAACTGCATAATGAGGTTCTGTCTCAAAAAAACCCCAAAACATGAATTTGAGTTAGGCTTCCACCGAGCTCCTGTGAGCTGGTCCTGCATCATGGAGAGTCCGAGTAGAGGCAGCAAGTTTGGGCCAGAGGTGAGGGAAGCCTGGGTCAGCATGGGGTCTGGGGATGGGAAGGAGGGACGTCAGAACTGGAATTTGCACCAGGGTGAATTTCATCCGACTGTCTCCTTCTCCCAGGACCGCACAAAGCTGTCGTTCCTCTCCGGCATGTGGCCATCTTCCGGAAGTAGTGGAGTATACGCCTCCTGGAATCACAGCCCTCCAGGGACTGGGCAGTGCTCTCAGGGCAGAGGGATGGTGGGGACCTTTATGGTGTCTCCTGAGACACCCAGGCAGGATGCAGGAGAAGTGAGAGCCTATCTCAGTGGGTCACAGAATGAGCACAGTGGGAGCTACTATCTCCAAGGGACTCTCACCCCCTACCAGAAGATCCATCCGAAGGTGTCTCCCTCCCAGCCAGGGATGATTGGGGGGGAACCTGACGTAATGCCCTTGGCACCTGGGGTTCAAGGACGGGGTCTGATGTTCAGTGAGGGTCTGGGGATGCCCTACAGTGGGCAGATGTCAACTTCAAGGGGAATTTCAATGGCGTCCTCCGTCAGTGCCTCTACAACACCTTACGCTTGGCCCCAAGCCTTACCTTCTATCACAACCTCCATGAAATCTAAAATGTTAGTAGCTCCGACCATGCGTTCCGTGGAAGCCCAGGCTGTATTTCCATCTGTGGCTCAGATATCGCCACCTGGAAATTCCTACAGCCTTGCAAGTCCCTCTGCTGGGTCCCAATCACTGCAGACCTTGGAATCCCAGGACTCTCTTGTGAGTCCGTCAGGCTCCCACAAAGACCTCTTCATGCCCGAGCAGCCCACATCTGCTCCTCAGAGAGCAAAGAGCTCTGGACCCCAGAGTGGTGCAGCCGGACAGCAACCTCTGATAAGACCATACTGCTGCTCATATAAGGACTGTGGAAAATCTTATACCAAGCGCTCCCACCTTGTGTGTCACCAGCGCAAGCATACAGGTGAGTGAGGTGTCAGCCGGGGTGGGGGTGGGGAAGGTCTTTTGGCTTTCAATTTTGATTGGTAATTGATGAGACTGACATTCATCTTTCAATCGTGAAACTAAGCTCTACTCGCTCCACCTATCTGCGGTCCGGAATGAGTGCCAGGATGATGGGGAGGGACAGCTAGTTGCATTGTATCTTCTCTGGTTTTCATTTTGCATTTTTATTTTTTTCTCTAGCTTCCTGCATCTTCCCTTTCGATTCCCCAACCTTGACTTTTCCTTTGTCTCACCGCCTGGCTACTCTTCCACTGAATTTCATCTCTGTCACTCCCCAGGTGAGAGGCCTTTCAAATGTAACTGGGCAGACTGTACCTGGTGCTTCTTCCGTTCTGATGAACTTCGACGTCACATGCGGAGACACACCAGACAACGGCCACATACGTGTGATCAGTGTGACCGACGGTTCATGAGATCTGACCACCTCAAACAACACCAGAAGATACATCAGCGACTGCCGGACTCCCTGGGACAGCCAGCCGACAGGGGACAGATGAATGGTCCTCCTGCTTCTGGCCCTTAGGTCAGTCTCTTCTCACTTTGGCTTTTCTACCCAGACCTGCTGGCCTCTGACACACTCCTCTCTTTGGCAGGTAGGGGCTTAGCTGAAGACTGAAAGATTAAGAGGCAGTGCTAAAGCTCAGCAAAGCTCTGCACCCTATTAGGGAGACCTCAGGACTCTTCAAGCACTCTTAATGCCTTCTTCTCTCTGGGGCCACTTATTTGTAATTAGCCAGATGGGAAGATAGTGCAATAGAGACTGAGGTTTATTAAAAAGCTCTCCTCACGTTTTCCCCCAGCTTGAAACCCTTTAGTGACTTGCCTCTGCCTGCTTTGCAAGACCCAAATTTTTATTATTATTATATTATTATTATTTTATTATTATTTTAAGGTTTTTTGAGACAGGGTCTCGCTTTGTGGTTCAGGCTGGCCCTGAGCTCAGCCTCAAACTCACATCACAGCAATCCTCCTGCCTCTGCCTCCCGAGTGCTGGGATTACAGGCGTGAGCCACCACGCCCGGCACTGGTATGTGGTATTGGTTGCCGCTGGGGTGAATCTCCACACCCAGTATTATTATGTGGTTACCGGGGATTGAACCCGGGTCCTTGCTCTTGCAATACAGGCGCCGGAACCACTGAGCTATATCCCCGGCCCTTATTATTATTTTTTTAAGACAGGGTCTTGCTTTGTAGTTCAGGTTGACCCTGAGCTCACTCTGTAGGCTTGAACTCACAGCAGTCCTCCTGCCTCTGCCTCCTGAGTGCTGGGATTACAGACATGAGCCACCAAGCAAGGCACTGTGATAATGTGGTATTGGGGATTGAACTCAAGACCTTGTACTTTCCAGGCAGATGCCAGGAACCACTGAGCTAAATTCCTGGCCACTAAACCCAAGTTTTTAATCTTGGTCTTCCAGATCCTGCTGTGAGACTGTTTAGATGAAGAACTTCTCACTATTACTCACCGTGTGACCTTTTGGAAGTATCTGTCATCACTCTGCTTCAGTTCACCCTCTGGAGAATAAGAAAAACCATCCTGGACTGCGCTGGGTATGTCGTGTGCACTGCATCAGATCTCCTGGGACTCACAGCTGCACATCCAACATTTGTCTCTTCCTTCCAGACCTGAGTGGATGGGACACACATGGTCCCACACAGGCGCGGGAGCTCGGAAATGCCAGGGAATTAGTATTCATGAGGCAAAATTTGGCTAAAGGGAAATGAGAAAGAGCCAGGCAGGCCAGGGGATTTAGCACAGCGGTTCAGGTGTCTACTTGGCGAGTGCAAGGTCCCAAGTTCCATCGCCAGCACCCACATACCACAATGCCAGGTGTGATGACTCATGCCTGTAAGCACAGCACTTGGGAGGCAGAAGCAGGAGGATTGCTGTGAGTTTGAGGCTGAGCTGCATGGCTAGTCTGAACTACTAAGCAAGATCGTGTTTTAAGAAAAAAAAAAAGAGAGAGAGTGAGCCAGGCATAAACACTCTGTCTTCTTTGCCTTCTAAGAATTGATAACATGAGGCATGGCTTCTTCCTTGCATTGTAGCTGGCAGGGAAATTTCCCAAGCAGCTGATGGACATGGCTGCAAGGCCTCCTCTGTGCCTGATATGCACCCAGCTTGGAAGGGTTTTATTTTGCTACCCCTGTTCTTCCTGCCTCACTTCCATCTCTCACCCCAAATGCTTTGGGTTTATCTCACCCTCTCAGCAATAAAACATAGCTATTCAGTTGCTGCTGTAGGCTCTGTTTTCTAGGTGCTCTGGAAAAAGGAGAGGTGAATATTGGACTTTGGCAGAGAAACACCAAGCAAGGCTACCACACCCCTAACCTAGCCTGATATCTGATCCATGAAGTATAAAGTTCTTCCCCCCAGTGTCAGGTATTGAACTCAGGACCTTGCGCTTGCTAGGCAGGTGTGGTGCCACTGAGCTACATCCCTGGCCTATGAAGTGTCAGATATTAAAGGGCCCATTCTTCCCTGTTTTGTGGCTGTCCTGGAAATCTAGGTAGTTAGAGCCTCATTTCTGGGCTCAGCAGTCTGTTTTGCTGAACAGTGAACTGAATGTAAGAAAAAATTTGGCTGAGCCATCAAGTGACAGAGATAGGGTCCCAGTCGGCTCTCTTTTCCCCGGAGGTAAATTTCTTCCCTAATCGGTGGTAGCTGCTACAGATACTGGCCTGAGCCTCATCTGCTGTCAGGCTCAGCCATGTGATGGTTGCTGTGAGATGAGTTGGGTCTGATTTCTATGCTCAAGACATACTCTTGGTCTGGGAGTGGGAATCATCCATGTACAGTGGCTGTAGGAAAGAGGAACCACAAAGGGGTGGTCAGAGGGACCTTCCCAGGGAAAGGCAGAGGTCATCCTTGAGCCCAATCAGAATGGAGCATAAAGAAATCCCTCAAGGGTTGGAAGAAATGGCAGATGCATAAGTGAAGGGTGCTCTAGGGGGAGGTGACCTGCAAGCTTCCACCATGCAGAGCAATGACACTATGTGGGCTCCTGGCTAGGAGCACGGAGATGCTCCTGGGAGGATGTATCTGGGAGGAAGAGAAGTTTACTTGTATTTGTGCTATGGGGAATTGAATCGAGGATTTCTATACATTATGGAATGATCACTGAGCTTTATCCCTGGCTCAAGAAGGACTTCTTCAAAGAAGTCCTGAGTCAGACCTGAAGGACACATGAGGTCAAGCTGTGCCTCCCTTTTCTTGGACACGTACTTGTGGTTGTGCTGGGTTCTTGAGGAACATGAAGACACTTACCTCCATTTTGGAGAAAGACCATGGACTAAACTTCTGAATGTACTCAGAGCTTCCAGAAAGTGGGCTGGTCCCCTGGAAGCTCAGCCTTATTTGGGACTCTGGGAAAGTTCCATAGCCAAGTGCGTGCTGGCTCTGGCCTCCCCACTGCTGCCCTGACCCCCTCCTTCCTGGTTACCTTGGAATGTGCCGCTAATGGCCCTAGCATACTTGGGGCGGGCAGCCAGGTGCCCTTTACTCACAGAGAGAGAGGCTGGACTCACTTGTGACTCCATCACTGGTGCCAGGACCTGAGGTCTGAGGTACTGGAGGCCTCTCTTGTTCCCAGCTGGGGGCCAGGTCCCTTGCACGGAGCTCAGCATCGTGGATTCGGTGGCCAGCTGGCTCCACCCCTCAGGTCCGAGCCGTTTGCTTGCTGCCTGTGGGTGGGACACAGGAGGCGAGGCCTGGTTGGAGATCGATCATGGGCTGAACAGCAGACAAGGGGAGGACCCAGAGTGGGCAGTGGTGGCCAAGACAGGGATTTGGACTGCACCTGTCTGGCTCCACAGTCTAGTTATTACCACAATATTTTCAGAAATGGCTTGTATTGTAAGTAACAAGAATAAATAAACATTGTTAATTTTCTATTTATTGTGATATGGTACATGCAAAAATATTTTATATGCAAACAATTATTGATGAATAAAACCTATTTGCTCTTCAGGTGACCCGAGGAAAAAAAGTATTTGAAGCTTTTTAATCTTTCCTAGAGGTAACCACTAGTCTGAATTTTGCTTTTGTAAATTTAGCCTTTGCTCTTTATTGATTTTGTCAAGTATCTAAACAATAGTGATTGGTTTTGTATGTTTTGTTCTTTTGGTTTGGGGGTTCCCTGGAATTTCTTTAATCTGAAGTTTTTATTTATCAGTACATTTTAGATGTACATAATGGTCACATTTGTCACAGGGAATTCGTACTTGTACATGTCTTGCTTTGTTTTTTCCCCTTCCCTTGTCCTCCCCTTCTCTTGTTTACAAAAAGCTGTTTCCATTTTTTCCTCTGTTCCCTTTTTCCTGTCTTCCTTCCTCTCTCTCCCCTTCTTTTGTCCCTTTTCTCATTTAAACACTTTCCATTTCCCAGTATCTGTTATACACTTTGGTCCTTATTTCCATTTTCAGTTTCTCACATCAGAGAAACAAACAAAAACAAAAAAGCACATTTTAGGGCTGGGGGTTTAGCTCAAGTGGTACTGTGCCTACCTTGGAAGCACAAGACCCTGAGTTCAATCCCTGGCACTGAAAAAAAAGAGGAAAAGGAACATCTTTCTCCATTCAGTTAATGGGCATTTGGGTTCTTTTTAATATTTAGCTATTTCAAACTGTGTTGCTATAAACATAGGTGCACATATGTCACTGTGGTTTGATGCTTTTAATTTTGGGCAGAGGATACCAAGAAGGGAAATAGGTAGGTCAAAGGCAACTTCTAGTTTTAGTTTATTTTTTTTGAGACAGAGCTGGGGTATCTAACTCAGGCTGGCCTTATACTCACTATGTGTCCCAGGTTGGCCTTGAACTCATGGCAATCTGTGAAATAAACTATTGAAATTTTCATCAAGATTGTATTAAATCTGTATAATAATTTTTTTAGTATTGAAGCTTTCCTAGGAAATGTATATTCCTCAAAGAGGTCTCCCAGGTGTAGCTGGCTCTTGGCCTTCATTGTCCTCTATTTGGCTCAGCACCAGTCTTTTGGTACTGGACTATGGCAACAATTATTACCCCCAACATGAACCATAGGCTACAAAGTGACAAACTGTGGTGACTATTAATTTGGTACCTTTAGGGCCGGGGATATAGCTCAGTGGTTCTGGCGCCTGTCTTGTAAACACGAGGACCTGGGTTTGATCCCGGTAACCACATAACAATACTGGGCATGGAGACTCACGCCCAGCAGCAATCAGCACCACATACCACAGTGCCGGGTGTGGTGGCTCACGCCTGTAATCCCAGCACTGGGGAGGCAGAGGCAGGAGGATTGCTGTGATGTGAGTTTGAGGCTGAGCTCAGGGCCAGCCTGCACCACAAAAGCGAGACCCTGTCTCAAAAAAAAAATAAAAAAATAAAAAAATAAAAGGTACCTTTAACCATGAGAGCAAGAGCAAGTTATATAACAATTCAATGTAAACTAGGAATGTGTATGCTGTGAGTTTCCCCTTAGTGTGTGATTTTACCCTGTGTGTGTGTGGGAGGTGTGAATTTAAGAAGGATAGGTGGAAAAAAAAATACAGTAGAAGGCTACAAGAAAAAGGATGGTCACCCAAATTTCATGAAACTGGAGGAGAAAGTGAAAGAATATCAAAGCAAACCAAAAAAGAGTAGAAACAATGTTCACCCACATAAAATATCAAGAAGCCAAGAGAGGCAGCTGAGGATAAAGAGAAAAAAAATGAGCAAAGCTAAATGAACAATACAAGTAAAAACCTAAAGAGCAAAACAAACAACCCCCAAAACCAAACCAAACCCAGAAAAAGATAGAAAAAGGAAAACAAAACAAAACCCCAGTGACATTCCCCTGGTCTCTTTCACTCTGGACGTGTTCAGGTCAGAGACTAAATCTGTGCTGGGTAACCAGTAGGACTAGTGCTGGGTGCCAAGGTGATATCTTGCCCTTGGGATGTACGGGACAAGGTCAGGGTCTTCTGGATGTCCCTCACTGGCCTGTCCACATCTCCTTACCCTCTTTGTCACTGTGTCACTCTCCCAGTTGCTGCAATGCCCTCAGTCAGCCCACGGCTGCTCCCAGCCCCGTGTACAGTGGCCCCGCCTGGCCCTTACATGGCCTCCTCTGTCCCACTCCACTCCCCGCCACTCCTGTGGTCCCTAACCTTGTCCATGGAGGCTCAGTCAACCACTATGATGCATGGCAAAAGAAAAAAGAAAAACCCGGCTTCTTGGTTGCTTGCCCCTGCGTGTGCCAGCTGTGTGGCCTAAGGCTGCAAGGTTCCCTTTTTGGAGGAAGGAAAGGGGGGAGATATCCTGCACAGCTGAGTATGTGGCGCTATTACAGTCTATCTGTGTTTTTGTTGTTGCGACAGTGTCTCACTGTGTGGTCTGGGCTGGCCTAGAGCTCACTCTATCACCCAGGCTGAGCACAAACTAGCAGCAGTACTCCTGCCTCAGCCTCCTGAGTGCTGGGATTACAGGATGCACCACTTGCCCTGGCTGTCTCTCTGTCTTTTGGGAACTTTCCAGATGAGAATGCTTCATGTACAGGTAGAGTTCCCAACAGCAGCTCTGTGGGCTGCTTCACCATTTTATAGTCTTATCCCTATGTTTTGTCTGACCTACAAGTCTCTTATTTCAGAATGATTTTGGCATCAAGATGTATGTATGTCCTTTCCTTTCTTCCAATTACTTTTGTTTTTACAGTTTTCTCTGAATATTCCAGCACAGCTCCTCCTCTCTTTAGGTATTTTAAATTTCTGAGTTCATTAACTTTTAAATAAAGATTTAATTTTGTGTTTTCACGCCTTTCTTGTTTTCTCATTCCTCATGTTTCAGTTAATGGGATGAAGATACTTTTGTCTAAAACTTTGTCTCCTGTGGTTTACATCTGGATAACGAAGGGTGGCTATATTATCGGGGTTTTTTTTTTTGAGACAGGGTTTTACTTTTGTAGTTCAGGCTGGCCCTGAGCTCACTATGTAGTTTAAGCCAGCCTTGAACTCATAGCAATCCTGCTTCTGCCCCCTGAGTGCTGGGATTACAGGCGTGAGCCACCACGCCTGGCACTGTGGTATGTGGTTCTGATTGCTGGTGGGCGTGAGTCTCCACACCTGGCACTGTTGTATGTGGTTACTGGGGATTAAACCCGGGACCTTGCTCTTGCAAGGCAGGTGCTAGAATCATTGAACTAAATCCTTGGTCCTAAAATATGTGTTTTGAAATGCTGTCTTTCTACCTTGACCTCAGAGGTATGTACCTTGGTGAGGACAGTGGGTAGGTCAAGGGAAACCTCAAATGTTACAGGGAAAGTAGTGCCAGAGATTGGTGGTTGGCATTAGTTTTATTGTTCTGCGTAGAAAGTGCCCCAGAAGAACCTGGCCATCCGAGAGGGAGATAACACCTCTGGCACATTTATCAAGTCAGCGTACACCCCTGTAATGACACCTTGGGCAACAACAAGTGAAATCACCACCACAGGTTATCATAATTTAGACATCTCAGCAGAAGTATAAAGAAAAGTTTGAAAGACACTGGGCATGCTATATGTGACTGTACTCCTAGCACTGTGGGAGGCTGAGGCAGGAGAATCACAAATTTGAGGCAACTTCAGCAGCTGAACGACTTAGTGAGACCCTGCTGCAAAAAGAAAAAAAAAAGAGGGGGGGGGGCTGAGGTTGCAGCTCAGGTTGAAGAGTAAATCATGAAAGTTTGACACTTAGATAAGGAAGCTTAAAATGTAAGTCTTGGTAAAATCTGTATAATATTCTCTTCATGTCAGTTTTTTGTCCCTGATGATAAGGACAACATTGACCTTCCTTGAATCTTTCACAATGGAATTTTATCTTCTCTAAGAAACAGCACAAGGTCAAAGTGATCTTTGTTGAAACTTGATCATGTTCAAGCCTTGACCTTAAATAATGAACATGCCCAAATAATGCATTTTAGCTTTTAGTCCCGCCACGTGGAACTTCCCTGGAAGTCTCCCATATTAAATGCCGAGTGGGGTTTATGGATAGAAGATTTGGATGAGCAGCTGGAGATTTTGGACGACAGGAAGTTCAGGCAGGATGGACAGAGGAACAGGAGTCCTCAAGAGGGGATAGGAGTAGCTTGAGAGAGGAGAGTCTCAGCCAGCTTTGAGACCCTTACTGAAGTAAGATAAGTTTTTGAGTTTTAATTGCATTGTGAAGCCTCAAGGTGCCAATGGAAATGGTTTAAACCTTATAGCTGTGGTCCCCTAACTTAATTCTAAGAAAATAAAGCTTGGGATGTTTGAACTGTAAGGCCATTGGAAGTCTAAACTAGTCATAGTGTGATGTGTCCACTGGCTAAGTGTGCAAGAAGACCGACCACGTTTGAGCACAGCCCCACAGCCAGAGCCCCACAAACAGCTCGTCCGGACTACCTTAGCAGTAGAGAACCCCCCTGTGTTATGAATCTTAAGAGAGCAAAATAAACTTGTGACCTATTTATCTATGCTCTTTAAAGTCATTTACAGAGAGAAAAGAAGTAAAAGTGCTAAGTCATTTACATTCGTATGTAAACAGTTTAACCAGAGTCCTCCCTGGAGTTAGCAAGAGGGACTCTACCAGAAAGGACTCATGAGAAAGATAAACCTTGTGCAGCCCTCAAAAGGCTGTGATGGCCGTTATTAAGGCAGTCAGATAAAAAGGCAAAGCTAAAGAAAGTCATGGGGCGCCAGGGATTTAGCTCCGTAGTTCCTCCCAGCAAGCCCAAGGTCGTGAGTTCGATCCCCAGTAACCACATACCACAATGCGGGGCGGGCATGGTGGCTCATGCCTGTAGTCCCAGCACTCAGGAGGCAGAGGCAAGAGGATTGTTGAGTTCAAGGCTGGCCTGGCTACAGAGCGAGTTCAGGGCCAGCCTGAACTACAAAGTGAGACTCTGTCTCCAAAGAAAAAAGAAAGTCATGGGGCGTAAGAAAATAAAAAGCTCCACCTGGGAGAGCGCACCAGTACAAGAGTTGGCTTTGGAACTGGAGAGCACAGAGGGTTTTGTTGGCTACCAAACTCCACGACAACGCCTTTGGAAAGGGTAGGCCTCAGACTGCACTTTCACCAATGCATTATGCCAAATTTAATAACTCAGAACCTGAAGGGAAATTAGATTAGTTGGGAATGAGCAGGGGATTATAATCTAGAGTATGTGTGCTAGGAAAGATAGGGTTATCTGAAGACGTTAGGGAAAAGAAAATTACTTTTTGGTTGTAAGGATCAAACCCAGGGACATTTTACCATTGAGCTACGCCATCATCCCTTTTTTAATTTTTATTTTTAGAAATGTTCTGATGGGGAACTGGGAATTTAGCTCACGTGGTGCCTCGCCTATATTGGAAGCACAAGGGCTCAAGTTCAATCTGTCGTACTACATACACACACAAAAAAAAAAAAAAGAAAGAAAGAAAGAAATGGTCTGGTAAATTGTTAAGGTTAAATGGGTTTTGTGGTACACACCGGGAATCCCAGCCCTTGGAAGGCTGAGGCAGGAAGTACACAGTGATACTGAAGCCACTCTGAACTACACAGTAAGACTGTTTTAATAAAACAAAAACATTGCCAAGCATGATGGTACATGCTTGTAATCCCAGCACTCAAGAGCTGAGGCAGGAGGATCACCACCAGTTTGAGGCTAGCCTGTACTACATAGGAAGACCTTGTCTCAAAATCCAAAAACCAAATCTAACGAGTGAATTACACAGGTTGATCTTTGACCTGCCATTCACCTGCCCTGGCCTCCTGAACCATTAGCATCACAGGTGTGCACCACCACACTGAGCTAAGGTAAAGCAAAGTCATTTTCCATGTCACACTGCACTCATGGGACTAAAGCACTTCAAGTTCAAAGTCCACCGTGCAGACTTGGTTGATGGAAAGTTTTATCAGACTGAATGCACCATTTCTACAAGGGCTTTTTGGCAGTTGAGAGCCCTGCCGTTACGAGGCATCCTCTATCCTACAGGCAGGGGCTGCTTCTAGCATAGAGCCCTGTATCAGTGCTTTATGAGACACACAACACTATTCCAGCTGACATGTATCTATCCTAATGCTCCTGATCGGATACTTACTGACCCTGGGGTAGCAAATTCAGTGGGAATCACAGTGACTTCTTTATTGCAGGTGAAACCAACAAGACTCCATCTCTTAAGCCAAGCAACAAAGACTCAAAGGGGAGAAGGACTTTCTAAGAGCCGTCCTGGAATGAACTCCAGCAGTTCCATGGGATCCTTGCAGGAGCACAGGGACAAGGGATTGTTGCTGGGGAGACGTCTTCCTAGGAGTCCTGGCAGGGGATGCATCCAGCCATCTATCCAAATCCTCACGCGTGTGGTCTTCACAGACGATGTGCATGAGGACCTGCCATCGTCTCTGGGACAGTCCTCTCAGGCAGAACAAACCAGAGAGGACAACACTCTTCCTCCTACCTCCACCTCCCCTTTCCTTTGTGTCTGCTATAGGCATTCACACCTGACACCATACAGTTCTGACCCTTGTCCACAGCAAAAAGAGTGCTTTTGTATCCATGGATGGGTCGATCACTCAGTGATCATGGGAAACACACAGGTGTCTGTCTGGGGCTCCAGACCCAATGGGATCTTCAGCTGAAGCTCCGACGTGCACACAGCACGGGTGATGGATGGCGAGGTGGTGGAATCGAGGCCAGCGCCGAGGCTGCGGCAGACGCAGTCCTGCTGCCTGGGTGGCACCTCATAGGCCGCTGGGCCCCGGTGGTGGGCGCGATGCTCTGTGCACCCTCTGGTGCTGGCTCAGATGATCGGCTCGCGCGAAACTCTTGTGGCAGGTCTCGCACGTGTAGGGCCGCTCCCCAGTGTGCCTCTTCATGTGGCGCTTCAGCTCATCCGAGCGGCTGAATCTCCACTCGCATCCCGGCACGGTGCAC
>PVIR01011290.1:0-47535 GCA_004026965.1 Petromus typicus
TACACTGGGTATTTTGTAACAAGGTAGGAAAGTCAGTCTTAGTTTCAAACCCTGGAGGGGTTGGGAAAGTTAAAGATCGATGTGGACTGTGAGTCTCAGTGCTTAATAAACACATCCTTATTTCCCATAATTATATTATGAAATCCTCCTGACTTTACATATGCTAACTCACTGAGTTCAGTAGTTCCTAAGTCTAATGCATGTGGCAGGTGGGAGACTTTTAGAAGAGAAACAAAACTAATCAAACCAAGGCTGAGTCATTGTATATATAACACTGAGTTCTATCCCCCCACATAAGTGGATTGATTTTTTTTTATTCAAATCTTTATTGATACATAAGTTAGTCACTTAAGTACATTCTTTTTTATTATGCTGTTACCTTTTTGGAGAAGCCAAAACATATGAATAACTTTGTTTGATTCCTTAAATAACTGGAAAAGTTAAAAGCCAATTTTATTTTCTGCTGAAACAATTGACATGAAGTTTTCTTTTTGATTGGTTTATATCTACCTAATACTTTTCTTTCTGATCAGATCTTCAAAACAGATAAGAACTGATTTGAAGGTTGATATTGGAGCTAAACACTAGATGACGGAAAAGCAGATCTAATTCTAAATCTTGAAATTGGAATTATTAAAGAGCTGGGTTGGAAAAGCATATTCACGGTCGTACTTATGCATATTGCACTTCAAAGAAGCCATTTGGTTACTTCTTGGCTGGCCTGAGTGTTTGCTGAAAACTTGATACAACTTTTGTAAACTGATAAATTTATATTACTTCTTCTCAGTCTCATCCATGGTAGTTTGAATTCTAGATATATCTAATGAGGTTGGGGCTGGTTTTTTTTTTTTTTTTTAATCTTCCCCAAATTGAGATTATAATGATCACTCGAAGAGTTAGAAGTGATGATCTTATAGGGAGAAAAAGAAGTATTATTACTCGTTATAACTCAGTAGCACAGTAGTGTCAAATATAAATTTCAGGCCTCAGGCAAACTTTTGCAAAGGTTCATCTTCCTGACACAAAGTTTCTCTTCCTTGTGTGGTATTCTCATACACTCTGGAGATATCTTGTACCACTCTATGACTGAATTTTAGAGCTGAAATGATAATCTAGTTCATTTCTTTTCTTGAATTAACTTGATTGATAAATTTTATACATATGTTATGATCACATTCAACATTGAGAATTTGTACCTGTACGTGACACATCTTGATTATCATTTTCCCCCTTTCCCCTAACCTCCCTCCAACCCTCACCCCCTATATACATAAACTTTGTTTCCTTTTTTATTTTTACTATAATTTCTTTCTTTCCCCTACTCTCCCTTTTCCTATTGCACATTTTCTTTCTATTACCTGCCATACATTTTAGAATTCATTTACACCTTCAATTTGTTAGACTAGGAAAAAGATAGGATATTTACACATCATTGTCTTATTTATTTCACTTGTGACTGTGTCCTTAAAGTATATCCACTTGAGTATAAATGACTCGAATGTATCATTCTTCATGGCTGAGTAATACTCTTTAAACATATCTTATTTATCAGTCTCTAATTCATGGGCATGTAGGCTCTTTCTGAACTGAGCTGCTATAAATATGGTTACACATGTATCACTGTTTTATGACTCTTAGTTCTTTCAGATATACACTTAGCAGAGGAATAGCAGAGTTAAATGGGATCTCCATTCCTAGTTTTTTAAGGAATTGCCACACGGTTCTCGATAGTGGTTGCACCAGTCTACATTCCCACCAGCAGTGGAGAAGGGTTCTTTTCTCCACACAACCCCACCAGCATTTGTTGTTGGTTGATATCATGATAGCTGCTATTATTTGTGGAGTGAGTTGGAATCTCAGTGCTTTCATTTGCATTTCTTGAATGACCAGCAATGATGAGCATTTCTGCATATGTTTCTTAGCTTCCTTTACTATTTCTTTATCTGAAAAATATCTATTCACTTCAGATGATCATTTTTGAATTACGTATTTAAATTTATGGGTCTGATTTTTTTCAAATATACCCTAGATAGTCCTTTGACTGAGAAACAGCTGGTGAAAATTCTTTCCTATATTGTAAGTTGTCTTTTTGCTCTTCTGATAGTTTCTGTTGCTGTGCAGAGCTTTTTAATAAGATGAGATCTCAGTTGTTGATTATTTCTCTAGTTCTTGTGCTGCTAATGTTTGGTTCATAAAGTCTTTTCCTATGCTAGTGTCACTAAGAGTTCTATATAACTTATTTTCTGTTTTAATGTTTATATCTATAATCCACTTTGATTTTAGCTTGTTTTGTGGAGAAAGAGAGAGATTTAGCTTTAATCTTTGGCAAGTTAAAGCCCAGTTTTTCCAGCACTATTTGTTAAAGAGGCTATCTTTCCTCCTTTGAATGTGTTTGGAATCTTTGTCAAAGATGAGGTGACTCAGTGTATCTGGAGTTGTTTCTGGATCTTCTAATCTACTCCACTTATCCTTAGGCCTGTTCCTTTGCCATTATCAGGCAGTGTTTTTTTTTTTTTTTTAATCAGTGTCATTGTAGTATAGTTTCAAGTTGGGGATCATAATACACCCCACCGTGTCCCTGTTGCTCAGAATTGCTTTTGCTGTTCTAGGTCTTTTGTGGTTTCAGATGAGTATTTAGATTATTTTCTCTAGATCTGTGAAATATGCCGTTGGGATTTCTATCAGGACTGCCTTGAATCTATATAGCAATTTTGGCAGTATAACCATTTTGATGATGCTGGTTCTTCCAACCCAAGAACAGGGGTCTTTACATTTCTTGATATTCTCTTCCATCTTCCTTTTCAGAATGTGGTAGTTTTCAGAGTAGAGATCTTTCACCCTCTTTATTAGAATGATTCCTAAATATTTCATTTTTTGAAAGCTATTGTTAAAGGAATTGATTCCCTGTTTCTTTTTCAACAAAGAAAGAAATTGAATGGAAAGGGAGAAAAGCAAAATATAGGAGAGCCAAGAAAAAGAGACATCATGATAGGGCTTAATCAGTACATATCAGTTATAACCATTAATATCAATGGCCTTAATGCACCAGTTAAATGACACAGATTGGCAGAAGGATGAAAACCAATTCTCATTTGACAAGAAACTACAAAAAAAGCAGGAGTGGCTATCTAATTTGCAGACAAAATAGACTTTTAAACAAAGCTAATTAAGTGAGACAAAGAAGGACACTACATCCTTGTACAGGGAATAATCCAAGAGGAAAAGATGACATTCACAAATATTTATGCAACAATTCTAGTGCACTGAACTATGTAAAACAAATATTAATGGACATAAAAAACCAGATAAGCACTAATACAATAGTAATGGGGGACTTTGGAGCCCCATGGTCACAAATAGACAGATTGACTGGACAAAGAAATCAAAATGAAACACTTGAACTGAACCAAACTTTTGAACAAATGGACTTAATAGATGTTTCAGAGTATTTCACCTCACAAAGTCAGAATTTACATGCTTCTTAGCTGCCCATGGGCCATTCTCCAAAATAGACCATGTGCTAATTCATAGAGCATATTTAATTAAATGCAAAGAATTGAAGTTATCCCCTGTACACTGTCAGATCATAGTGCCTTGAAATTGGAGCTGAATAGCAAGTGAAATTCCAAGATCCTCAAAAACACATGGAAATTGAACAACACTCTCTTGAGCAACCAATCAATCACAGAAGAAATTAAAGAAGAAATTATACAGTTTTACAATTAAATGATAATGCCAATATAACACACATAATTTTATGGGACACACTGAAAGCAGTTATACAAAGGAAATCCATAGCAGTGAATGCCCATACTAGAAAAAAAAGAGTGAACTCAAATAAGTGAACTAATGCTGATCTTCAAACTACTAGAAAAAGAGGAGCAAGATAAACTCAAAGATAGCACAAGGGAGGAAATTATAAGAATTACAGCAGAAATTAATGCAATGGTAACTAAGTGAATGATAAAAAAATCAATGAATCAAAGAATTGTTTTTTTGAAAGAATAAATAAAACTGCCACACCCTTAGTCAACCATGCTTAGCCAACCATCTAAAAAAGAAGGAAAAAGCTCGAATCCATGCAATCAAGAATGAAAAAGAGGAAATCACCACAGATATAGAAGAAATTCAGAGGATAATAAACACCTACTTTGAGAACTTGTGCTCTAATAAGATGGAAAACAAAAGAAATGGGTAGCTGCCTAGACACATATGAACATCCAAAGTTGAATGAAGAAGATATAAAAATGCTAAGCACTCCAGTATCAAAATGTGAAATTGAAAATGTAATTAAAACCTACCAACAAAGAAAAGTCCAGGTCCTGATGGCTTTACTGCTGAATTCTACAAGACTTTCACATAAGAGCTAATGCCACTACTTCTCAAGCTCTTTAATTAAATTGCAGGGGGAGAAATACTCCCAAATTCATTCCTGGAAGCAACCGTTACACTGATTCCAAAAGCAGAGAAAGATCCAACCAGAAGAGAGAACTACATACAGGCCAGTCTTCCTAATGAATATTGATGCAAAATCCTCAATAAGAAATTGGCCAACTGAATACAGAGTATCATCAAGAAGATCATACACCATAACCTAGTTGGATTCATCCCAGGGATGCAAGAATAGTTCTACATACATAAATGAATAAATATAATATACTATATTAACAGACTCAAGAATGAAAACCAAATGGTTGTCTCAGTAGATGCAGAAAAAGCATTCGACAAAATCTAATAACTATTCATGATTAAAAAACCGAGGAAAATTGGAATAGATGTTCTTTATCTCAAACTGATAAAAACTACTTATGAAAAACCAACAGCAGGCTTCATATTAAATGGTCTAAAACTGAGATCTTTGATGTGAAGATCAGAAACAAGCCAAAGATGCCTACTATCACCACTCTTGTTCAATATAGTTTTGGAAACATTAGCCACAGCAATTGGACAAGAGAAAGAAATAAGAGGAATAAAGATAGGTAAGAAAGAAGTTGCCACCGTGGTTGGACAAGAGAAAGAAACAAGAGGAATTAAGATAAGTAAGAAAGAAGTTAAGCTATCATCATTTGCTGATAACATAATACTCTATATAGTAGATTCTAAAAACTTAGCCAAAAGACTGCTAAACTTAACCACTAGATTACAACAATAAAAAGTCAATAGCCTATCTATACATGAATATTTTGTTTGGATGAGGCAATTGAAGCACAAAATGAATAAATAAAATTAAATCATGCCATCAGAACATTAGGAGCTTAAGTGAAACTATATTCCAAAGTTCTTGAGTCTCCCTGTGGAACTCAAATTCCCTGTCAACCTTACCTAAGGCTGCCTCTCCCAGGTCTGCTGGCAGCCCTGTATCTACTCCACCTTACTCTATCCCTTTGTGCCTGGCAGAAATTTGAGTTGAACTCCACCCTCAAACAAGGGTCACTGATGTAGAAATTGCCTCAGGCTCTCCTGCCTACATCAAATATGATTCTCTTAAAAGCTTTACCTGTTTAGATTTGTGAGCTTGATGAGGCCACATGGTAAATCCTGGTAGATTAGAGAAAATAAAACAAAACAAAACAAAACAAAACACCCAGTAGTTCAGAAACTATAAGATATGAGTTGCAGGCTAATTGCATATCCTTCCTGGTTTTACTAGTTGATCTAAATCAACCCTAGGAATGTTGATTCAATCTTCTGAAAGATTCCAGAGGTGAAGATGTACTCCAGAGGTAAAGATTGCCCCATGCTTCTTATTTTCTCTCTTATGACAACAAACCAACTTTATACCCCATTCTCATACATGTTTTATTCGAGGACAGAATTTTACCAAATGATCACTGAGAATTAGTGTCCCAAAGAGCTTTGTTTGTGATTTGTAAGGTCTTGTTTCATATAAGATCTGGAAAACCTGTCTGTTAACCGTGTTGCTATTTCAGTTCTTGTTCTGAACAGGCCAGGATGAATGAAGGTTGAACCAGCTGGAGAAAACTAGCTATTCAGTGCACATTGTACTCGGCCTGGTCCATCAGGTCCTTCTGTGGATCTTTAGGGTCAAAAAGAAAATCATCACTCTAGTCTTCTCTTGCTGTAGTTTATTCTCTACCTTGATCAAGATAAATACCCCACCAAAATGGACCAAAGCACATTGTATCAAAGAAGAGAAAAAGATGGCAAATAATTACGTGAAATGATTATAAACACTTTGATCATTAAAAGGTGCAGATTCAGACTTCACTGAGTGACACTCAACTGACTAAAATGAAGAGTAGCAGATGTACCACCTGTCAGTGTGAAATGCTGGTCAGAACAGTGATCTGGCTCAACTGTGCATCTATAAAACATCACAGTAGGACTGACAAATGGTTTGGCCACCTTGGAAGCTATTTTGGCAATTTCTTATAAAATTAAATCTCAGCTTGCCATATAATGCCCTAATAATCATACTCAACTATTTATACAAGATGTTTGAAATTATTTGTAGAAATGTTCAAGTACAAGTGTGCTTGAATCCTAAATATCAAAAACTAAAAGCATCTAGGCTGGGGATTTAGCTCAGTAGTTCTAGTGCCTACCTGGCAAGCGCAATGTCCTGGGTTTGATCCCTGGTAACCACATACCACAATGCCAGGCATGGTGGCTCATGCTTGTAATCTCAGCACTTGAGAGGCAGAGGCAGGAGGATTACTGAGTTTAAGGCTGAGTTCAGGACCAGCCTGAACTACAAAGAGAGAGCCTGTTTGAAAAAACTAAAACAAACCTCCAAAACAAAAAACTGAAAGCATCATATATGTCCATCAGTTGATAATGGGTTGAAAATCTGTACCACATATCTTGCAATGGGATACTACTTAGCAATGAAAGTGATTTCTGTAAAGGAATGAGAAGAATCACATTACTATACATGGAAAGAATTTATTGTGATGCATGGAAAAATTATGCTATGAGAAAGAAACCTGACCCAAAAAGCTGTATGATTTCATTTATATGACTTTTTGAAAAATTCCACGGTCAAGATAAGAAAACATGCCAGGCAGGAGTTAGGGGGCTTGTCAGGAGCTGGGGTTAGGTGAGAAAACTGATTTCAAAAGGATACAAGGGAACTTTGGGAGATGCTGTAAACTGCCGTAGTTTGACCACAGTGATGGTTATGTGATATCAGGGATTGGAGAGTGGACGCTGAAGCCCTATTCCAGCACCTCAAGTGTGGGCCCAGGGCTGCAGTCATGAGAGATCCCGAGCTGGAATTACCCAGCTGGGCTGCCTCTGATTCTCAACAAAGAGAAACTGTGAGATCAGCTACTTTACGTCGCTGAATTTGGAAGACATTTGCAGTGTAACTAATGATGAACATATGTATGTATTATATATGTAAGATGTTATATGATATATGGTAATACATTTGACATTGTATCTGATCTAATATTAGTTGCCTAGTATATATAATCATCATTCATTATCTGCCAATTTATTTGTCTTCATTCCAACATTAACTATGTGGACTTAGATTCCCTGAAAGACACATCCTGTTTCCTTTCTAAAGCAGGATATTCACATTCTAACTCCAAAATCTTTTCATTCATATTATTTCAGTTTGCTTCTTCCCTGTGATTGCTTTTCATTTGACTCACTGTAAAGGAGTTGTCAGAGTGATTTCCTACATAATTAGGAGAGGGATTTTCTTCAAAATAAATTATCTGTGTCATAAAAGGCTGTAATTTTAAACTGGTTATAATTTTTTAAATGGAAGAACATTTAAAATGCACATTTTGTGAGCACCAGCTCTATGTCAGCCACCGAGCCAGGCGGAGAGGTTGTCTCGGTGTGAGGATGAATGTGGTCTCCGTGGCTTGGAACTAGCAGTCTAGAGGGGAAGAGGGACAACACATGAATTGAACTGAGTGTAAAGGTGATGAAATACCAAAATAGAGATATGTGGGATTCAAATGTTTCAGAAATATCACAAGTATCATCTCCCATTAGTCATATCTATGTATAATATTAATTGGTTCCTGATGATAAAACTTTCCTGCTCATTTTAGAAAAAAAAGCAAAACCAAAATTGAAAAAAGGTTCTGAAAAATCAATGAAAAGGACTAGAGAAGACCTCATGCTCCTTTGAGCTTCTTTCCTGCATGAAGGAAGTGCTTGGTTAGTGGGAGACCCGGGATGTTGGCTGACCCCATGTGTGATATTCCCATGAGCACCAGCTCTGTA
This sequence comes from Petromus typicus, assembly GCA_004026965.1. Classification (NCBI taxonomy): domain Eukaryota; kingdom Metazoa; phylum Chordata; class Mammalia; order Rodentia; family Petromuridae; genus Petromus; species Petromus typicus. The sequence goes on from PVIR01011290.1 coordinate 8,209, forward strand.
CTGTGAGCTACATCCTGCCCCACTGTGGCCCAGTTGACAGAGGTGTGTCCCTCTTTCTGTTTGCAGCCATAGGGTTCTACTAATGGCAAGCAGCAGCTGTTCTAAAGGCTGGAATGTCCCTCTTATTTCTAGGGTTGGCGTGAGCTGATGCTGGGACTGAGTTGTCGTCGTCTAGGCAACTTTATTAAGGACTTTCTGTTCATGGGAAGGTGAAGCTTAAATTAACTCTAGAGCTCTTGGAATGAAAGCTTTCAATCTGAAGGTGTCTTTGACATTTGAGAACCTCCTAATCTTTCCAGCTGAGTTGTTTTCACTTTGTTGTAGCTGCAAAGTGTTTATCAAGTGACATTTGGTTTTGAAGGTCTCCTAAACCCTTAAAATACAATTAAACATTCTTTCACCATTTAGATGCCAGCTTGGATCTAATCTCAAATTTAATGTTCAAATTCCAATTTATCCTTCAAATCTGAGACCCTCCATAAAACAAAAACCTGTAGAATGGACTGTTTTAAAATCCCATTTCTTCTCCTAGGTATAAAGTGAATAAAAGCTCCAAGCTTTAGCAGTGGGACTTCATATCCATAAATTATAGTGTACAGTGAGTTGTGGACTAGACTGATGATTCAAGTCCATCTCCTTAATATTCTCAACATTGAAAATTTCTACTTCAGTGTGGGATCAGGCAGCTGTTTGTTTAGTTGAGAAGGAAACAGTAATCGTCCATCCTTATACCATGTAAGCACTCACTGTGCAGGGGATTATTTGAAATAGTTGAAGTCAGTAACTCACTTAATCCTCCCTACAGTCCTATAGACAGGGGGCTTAGTATCTTTTTTGTACAGCTAAGGAATCAAGATGCCGAGAGATCAAGTAATTTACTCAAAACCGCAAAGCCAGGATGTAAACTCAAGGAGACAAATTCCACTCTCTGCTCTTAAATATCTGTAAAAGCATGTTCTAAAGTGGTTGGTTTGTGCTTAGAAATCACAACACAGGGCTGATACCATTTAAAATACTTGCAATAACATTTAACACGGTCGTGTGCTTACTCAGGAGAGATACATGGAAATTAAGTCCACGTTATGCCGCCACATACCAGATTCACACCTGTTCAATGTAGTTAGGGCATATTCCCACCAATTCAGTTTAGCATGGTAGGCTCAATTGCCAATCTGCTAAATTCTCTCTCTCTGTCTCTCTCTGTCTCTCTCTCTCTCTCTCTCTCTCTCTCTCTCTCTCTCTCTCTAACAAAGCATACAGTTTACGGAGTTCAATGAATTCTAACCACTGTATTTATTGTTTGTCCTTTTACACCCATTCAATAATTGGTTTCCTTGGTTGTAAAACTGGACCACTATTTCTATTGAAAAGTTCAAAAAAGTTACAGTGTATGATTTCTTTGTAAAATACAAAGCTGAAGGAAGGTAAGGCCTGATTTTCACTATTTATATTTGGAAAAAGTGACTTCCTATCAGTCATAATATTTCAAGAATGTATTACTTTCTCCACATCTCTCTCTCTCTCTTTCTCTCTCAAATCAGTACTTAAAGTTTCCCCAATTAATGGAAAACATATTTTAGATTTTGAAGATTTAAGTAAATGACTTTAGAGATGCAAATACTAGTGGGAGCCATAATTCTTAAAGCTTTATTCCAAAGCATTGGTGATTAGATATCAGAGTGATGTTGGGAAGACAGAGGCAGACATCAGACTGGAAAAGGGTGATAGGAAAATAGGAAACACACATTTTCAGATGTATTACTGCTAAACCCTGGCCCTGTGCTATTTGGAAGCCAGATATGTTACCTTTTTTAAAATCATACCACCAAGTATAATAATTTTTAAATTTTCATAACGAACACTATTATCTGCATGCTCATTATGTGTAATGTATTTTACACACACACACACACACCACACTAAGCAGCCCTTCTGCACCATGTATTGCTTTTTGTTGTTTTGTTTTTGAATTTCAATTTTTATTAGTCCATGTTTGCCATACATAGTGATCACATCCCCTGGGAGAGTTGGCCCTTGTGCAGGGCTTATCTTATTTCCTTTTTCCTCCCCCTTGCCTTGTCTCTCTCTTTTCTTTTTAAATTGATTTTATTGGTACATTTTATATACACATCATGATCACACTCAGCATCCAGAGTTTGTAGCAGGGTATAACATGAATTACTTCTCTTTTTTCCCTTTTCCCTGCCCACACTACACTATGCATTGTTAGAAAAGGAGTACATGCAGTGGTGAGAAAGGAAGCATCTAGTGGGGGATGCAGGCTTCAGACAGTAGGCAGGGTTAGTAATAAAGGTGGCAACTTGGGGGGTGCGCTAGCACCAGGCAGGAAAAAAACCTAGCACTACCTTTGAAAGGCAGGGTGGGTTTCTCAGAGAAGGTGATGTCAAGTCCAAGAACAGAAGCAAAGAAAGAATTAGCCTGGAAAGGGTACTGTGTGAAGGGGGGCGGGGGCTGGGCATTTGGGCCAGAGGAATGGTACACTCAGTGCTTCTGTGTCGAAGTAGAGCCACTTAGGTTCAGAAAACTGAAAGTGTCTCCATATGGCTTACGCATTGGAGATGAACTAAAGAATTTGATGGAAATGTCATAAAGACTTTATAATTAACTGTGAGGAGTTTGAATTTCACCATTAGTTCAGTCAGACTTTTGGGCCAAAGACTCAAATTAGATTCAGCATCTTTGCAGTCTTGAGCTATATATGATCTCTTCCACGACTTCCTTGGCCTCAGTTTCTGAGTCATTTTCGTTCTGTCACTCTACACTCACCTTCCATCTGAGTTGTCCTGAGATTCCCATCTTTCCCTTTCTGCGAGTCTTTACTGATACGTCATGTGTGCAGACTGTGTTTACCCGGTAACTCAGATCCACCTTCCCGCTAAAGTTCTCTAGTTGGGCCTCCAAGGATGACTCCTTACCACCTGGCAGTGTTTGCCACTGTCTGATTAACTGTGTAATTTCTTCATTTATTTACATATTCCCCACACCAGCTCCATGAGGAGAGAGATTTTTGTTTATTATTACCCCAAAGCCCAAGAACACTGCCTGGCATACAGTAGAAGGTAAAGCATTAGAGTTGCTAAGAGAAAAATAAAAAAATCTCTGAGTGGCGACTCTAGCATCAGTGTAGAGATAAGACTGATGGAAGACTTGAAGCCTAGAAGACCAAGTGGAAGCTACTGGAGATCCAGACAAGGAATGCTGGTGAGCTATACCACAGAATCTAGAGGTGGGTAGAAAGTATAACCACGGAGCTTAGTAATTGATTGGCAGTGGTGATAGGATGGTATTGATATGTGGAAAGCAATAGTAACTAATGATACCCAAATGTCACAGATTAATTTATGAAGACATATTCACTCCTGTCTTGAGTAATATTAGATTTCTCCACGTGATTAATTTTGGCCAATGAAATGTTTTCAGAGAAATACAAGCGGGAGCCTTAATGTCTCTGGGCACATTTGTTTGGCTTTTGCACGTCAATGCAGTTATCCAGTAGCTTCCAAACAGTACCACACAACAAACGATGGGAGCAATGAAAATATTTGTAGAATGAGCAAAGACTGCTGGACAGAAACCTGAGAGGCATTCCATTTTCTGAAGAACATATAAAGCTCTTGTGAGCTAAAGAAACTCAAAAAAGCTAGATGCACGAAGTGTCAATTGGGAGCAGTGTTTGCATGCTACAGACCTGGTTTGGGGGCTACATTTAGCCGGTGTGCTTTCAAGGGCAGCCCCAACTCACACTTCTCCGAGTTTGTGTCCGTCACATGGGTCGTGTTCTGTGCAGCTCACAACGGGAAGAACAATAACCCTGCAAACCTGGAGGCCACTGCATAGTGCCCCTTCCCAGGCTGCATGCAACAGCCCAGGCTGAACTCCTCCTATGGAAATGCATGACAAGCTGCAAGTCCCTCTGATTATCACAAAGGACAAGGAAGGGCAGAAGTGCTCTTCTCTGCTCAGCGATCCGTGCAGCTCTCACAATATCCATCGTAGATAAATTCAAAGCAGATAAGTTGAGACGTACAGCCCAGCAGCTCTCACAAATGAATTTAGTTCAAGTTGAATTAAGGTGATCTGTGAAAATGTGTTCGAAAATGATTTTGTTCAGCATTTGGGGACACCAAATCATTCTGAAAAACAGTTTATCTCTTTTGGTAAATGTTTCTATTATAGCCTCATAATTCTATAGAAGTTAGACTAGGAACCTTTAATAAGCTTAGTGAGATGATAAGTGCTAAATGCTATTTAGTGTTTCCTGTCACTTTTTCTGAAGGCAAAAAGATCTCTTCATTCTGGTTTTGCCAGCTGTATAGTGAATGGGTTAAGTGACTATGTATGCCAGGCCTGGGAAAAACAATCTGTAGATGACATTACATGGGAAGAGCTCAGGTATAGTGAGGCTTGTGCTCTGAAGGTGGAAAGACAGCATGAGAACCTAGAAGATGAGGGGGTCAAGGTCACGAGTTATCGGCAAGGTGTTGAATCAGGCACCACATGGACAATGAAATGTTTCAATTTATACAGGACTTACAGTGAAGAAAAAAGCTGTAGGTCAAATGTCAAAGCCTGTAGCTACTAAGGGGACAGTCCGGAAAGGGGAGGATGGTGTTTAATGCCCAGAAATTGAAGCAGCCCACATTTCATTATCTCCTAGAAGAAGCAGTAAAGAGTCAGGAAGACTCTACCAACTCTACCCAAGGATCCTTAAGATTGTAATTTGAAAGGACTGTGTGAGGAGCAGGGTTTTCACACATTTGGGGAGTACTCAGGGGTGAGACTGGGTTTTGGGGGTTGTTTCTGATTGTAGAACAGCAAATCCACTGAAGACCATGGAAGATCAAGCATTACTAAAAATAATACTTGGATTTTCTTATGAATTTTTGCTAAATGCTTGAAAAAATACTAAAATAATGCAGTAAATTGAAAATAATTTTCTGCAAAATTGTCTTTATTTTCTTTTGAACTGTACACTGTCTTTTATTTGAGGGGGGTCTGTAATTAGATGTTGTTTCTGACTAGTGTATAAGTGATCTCACTTTTTTAATATTCAGAATAGTCATAATTAGATTTTAGCTCAACATTATGCATTAGATGTCCAGTTATTAAGCCTAGGAATGTCACCAAGGAGCCATTCTGCTAAAGAAAGTGCGTCATTTATTGGAGTGGGGATTTTCAGGGCACACGGCACCAATGTACAGAGTGTGCCACGAAGTTGCAAGGTGATATGAAACTGTGCTTCACCCTGAAGGCAATGTGTCTCCTACATCACTTAAACAGTCAAACTGAGTTAAGTGTTGAGCAGCTCGCAACAGCCACACAATAACCACAACCTCCAAGGGCTCTCACCAACATAACCAGCAGGAGTATTTAAAGTCCAGGGTCAGTGTCCAGACAGGCAGACATTTTGTTATTTCCACCAATATCTCTGTATTCGTTTTGCTTCCTTGAAATAGACTCAGCTCTATTTTGGTGAGAATCTGATCTCATCACAAAGTTGAAGTAATCTAGAGATACTGAGGAGTGTACGGTTTTAAGTAGAAATACTTTAATAATCTAGAAACTAAGAGGGTTTATAAAATGAGGTGACTAGTTGAACCCAGCACTGACCAGGGATTTTTAAATATCAATTTTCCAGTTAGGTTTAGGCCTTAACATATCACACAGTGTCATTCTCATTTTCACTTTAATGCCCAGAAGTGCTTTCTGCATAGACACCTATGTTGCCAAGTATCTTTTTAGAATCTGGCTGCAATTTTTCTCCCTGTCTCCTATACGGAACAGGCCTGCATGCTATAAACCGCCAACGAAGAAAGCAGTCCTCATCCCTACGTGATGAGTGCTGAAAAGCCATGGTCCTCACACCCGGGGATACCAACTTCTCTTCCTCATACTGATATGTTTCTTGCTGTCTGAAAGTTACACGGATACTGGAGAAGTGAACAGAATGGTAATATTCCAGTGTCCCTGATTAAAGCCTCTCTGCTTCTCTCGTGCTGGCCTCCTAATCGATTCCAATGCAGAATAGCCTCTTGCTTGTTTACTTTGGAACAGAGCTGTCATCTTAACTGAGACTCACAGACAAGGCAACTCTGCTGCTTCCCCACTCCCACCCTTCCTTCTCCCTGGAAGTACTCTGTAGGACTTGAGAAAAGAGGGAATCATTTTCACTGTTGGGAATATCTATGCCCAATGTGCTTGATTTTTCCAAATATTTATTTATTTATTTATTTGGTCTAAAAAGTGGAGATTGAAAATGTGGATGGATGGATGTGTACACATGTATGTGGGCATGCAGCTTCTATCCAGATTCTATTAGAATTGGAATATGGGGTATTTGCCTTTCCTTTTAGTCTTTTGGTACATTACCCCCTACACACATGTGTGCACGCACACACACACACACACACACACACACACACACACACCGTTAGCACGTGATATATCATGGACGCACACTGAACTTTTAAAACTTTTTCCCCCTAATATTTGTTTTCTCCAAACTGAAGGAATTAAAGTAAGAGCATGATTGATTTGCTTCTTTACTGACCTATCATTAAGGGTATTTGGACTTTCAAAATCTGTACATATACACTGTAATCTTAGGACCCTTGTTTTGGAAAAAAATTACTTTTAAAGTTCACAACTAATGCAAAGATTCCAAATTCCAGGAACAAAACAAAACAAAAATCCATTTTTACTCACTTCCTCAAACACTTCTATAACCCACCTATCTACCCCCACACACATATTTTTGCTTCAGATTTTTTGATTGCATTGTTTGGCGATGAATTTGTAATATTATTTTCTCTTAGGAGAATAAAAAGACCACTCAATCTTTCCTCCAAGTTTTATTTTTTTTACTATTACAGTTGTAATACACTGGAAGAATTCACACACATTGCACTCACTGTCCCTAATATTTGCTACAAGTTTGTACCTTCTGAGTAGAGAGATTAAAAATACTATATTTCATGATTTCCATCAAGAACAAAAAGGAAATGTGAGGAGTTTCCAAATGCAAGATAATTGGTTTTAGAGCTGACACCAGCCATCAACTGCAATACTGGGCAAAATAAATAATGAACTCGACACACCAACCGTAAAAAGCGCTGCAGTCCCTGAGGACAGCAGAGTACAAGGTGAGCCTCACGTGCACCCTGCGCACTGGCCAGGGATAGTTTCTGACCCTGACATGGTCGCCCAGTGCAGTGAGTAGTGTTGGGAAGAAGGCCAAGATGAAGTGAGGGCTTCTGAAGTTGGTGGAACACACCAGGATAAGGGCAGCAGAGGAGAGAACTATGTTATTGTGAGGTTCCTGGGTTTGTCAAGTATGAAAATGAATGGAAAAAGATGAAGTCTTAGTGGTACAGTATTAATTCTAGGCAGACTGATAAATTAAGGATGTGATAAAAATGAGTAAAGGAATATAACTATAGAGATAATATATAAAAATGAAATACAAAGAATTTTTAACCTCCAAAAATAAGTAAAATGAGAATATAGTTTAAAAAATGTGAGATGAATAGAAAAACTATAGTTTGTCTTAAATCCAAGTGTATTATTATTACTTTAAAAATAATAAGCCAGATGCTCCAGTTAAAGTTAGATATTGTCACATGGAGTGAAATGGCCCAGTCGAAACATGGAAAAGAGAAATCCTTAGGAAAAAAAAAAAAGAGAAATCCTTAGAAGTAAAGACAGAGCTGCTTAAGAATTTTTTTTTCCAGTTTTTTGAGACAAGGTCTTGCTTGCTTTTGTAGTTCAGGCTGGCCCCAAACTCACCAGCCTTGAACTCAGAGCAGTCGTCCTGCCTCAGCCTTCCAAGTGCTGGTATTATAGGTGTGAGAACCACACCTGGCCTTTTGGTGTGTGGTGCTGATTGCTGGTGAGTGTGAGTCACCACGTCCAGCATTGTGGTATGTCGTTACTAGGGTTCAGACTTGGGACCTTACACTTGCAAGACAGATGCTGGAACCCCTGAGCTAAATCCCTGGTCCTGGAAGAAATATTTCTGAAAGTAATACAAGAAAGAAAGAAAGAGAGAAAGATAAATGAAAGAAAGAAAGAGAGAAAGAAAGAGAGAAAGTTAGATTAAAGAAAGAGAGAAAGGAAATATACAAATATGATCATTTCATATTTATAAAAATCAATTCAGAGGAAATACATAATAATTCTGAATATATATGTATCTAAAGCACTGTTTTGCTTATAAATTTATAAAACTGATGGACAGAATTAATGAAGGAATTAGAAAAATTTTTAAACAAAGATGGAATTTAATATTCTATTCTCAATAATTGTCCTATGAAATTAGGTGAAGTAGACGACAGAGGAATACACAAGAATATGAAGGATTTAGGAAATAAGATCAAACTTTCAGACTAACTTACACATACAGAATCCAGCAGTTATGGAATATACATTTCAAGAGTCTCAACATAAATGAATATATCTAAATCCCAGACTATGTTCTTTATCTATACTGCAGTTGATGAAAAATTAATGATGATAAGATATTTATAATTTCTCAAAAAATTAGAAATTATAAAACATTTCTAAATAATTCATGAGTCAATGAAGAAATCACTTGGGAAGTTAGAAACATTTAAACTAAGTGACCACAAATAATATTTTATAATTTGTGTAATGAAATTTAATCAGTTCTTAGAAATATAGCTCTAAATGCATATTTTAAAAATAAACATTTAAAGTTAATAATGTTGATTTGTAGAAAGGGAAAGTAATAAAAGGTAATTGAAAATGTAATTAGACGAAAGAGAATAAAAATATAGAAAAAACCCCTATAAAATGGAAAAATAAATAGACAAAATCCACAAAGACAAAATTTTCTGCTTGGGAAAGATTAATAGACTTGATAAACTCAAGCAAGCCTGAGCAGGAAGAAAAGAGGAAAAACACTAATTTCCAACATGAGATAATAGAAGAAAGAATAACACAGATTATAGAACCACAAAATGATAATAAAAATTTTACAAATAATTTTACATAAGATAAATTCAATAACAGAAATGGTAGAGAAAAGTTACTTGGAAGGATTTCTGGCTAAAATTTATAAAGATAAAACAGAAAATATGGATATTACATTTAGGAATGGAAATTCAGTCCATAATAAAAAATTTCTTGTTTGTATGACATGATTTTATTAGTAAATTTCATCTAACATATAAAGGAGAAATAATAAAAACTTCTAATTCTTTAAAATAATACTCCTGCATATTTTAGTGCTTTATATCAAAAACTACCAATGATATTATAATAAATGAAATCAATATCCCTCATAAATATAATAAAATTTTAAAATATATTTAAAAATTGAATCCAATAACATATAGAAAGATAAACTGTTATGATAAATGAAATGGGGGTTTTCAATAATTCAAGATTTGAAATTCATTTAAAATTAATCATTGACATTAATCATTCTATGCTAAAAGAGTAAAATTAAAAGTTATTATCTCAGCAGTAGAAAAAGCATTGCAGAAAAACCCCCTTATGATAAAAATTCTTGGCAAATTCAGGAAAAGAATTTCCTCTATTTAAAAAAGGGAATCTATAGCTATATTGAATGTAGACCCTAAAGAAAGGAAAAAGGTAATGATGTTCATTCTTAGCAGTGATTATAGTGGAAGTTCCAGCCAGTGCGACAAAGCTTGTGATTGTTGGTGAGTGTGAGTCAGCACATCCAGCATTGTGGTATGTGGTTACAAGGGTTCAGACTTGGGACCTTACACTTGCAAGACAGATGCTGGAACCCCTGAGCTAAATCCTATATACCCTGAGGTATATAGGGGTATAGAGTTTGAAGGGAGGGCATGGAAGTGGAAAAAATGACCATCAAGATATAGCATGTACAGGTACAAATTCTCAATGATGAGTTAGTCATACTGTAATCCTAAAATGTAGCAATAAACTCATTGAAGAAAAATATAATGTAGGAAAAATGGTAAGGATCAGGAATAAGGTGATATGACATATCACAATGAATATGTTTTTGTCACATAGAAAATATTAAATAATATTAAAATTACTAAAATTAAGCAAATGGTACAGGGTAAAGAAATCAGTTTACCTAAAAACAATAGAACATTTATTTAAAAATAAAATTCTTCTATGAATTTTAAAACTATGAAGTGCTTAAGAGATCCTTAACAAAATAAGTACAAAACATCTACAGTGCAATTATAAAATATTGCTGACAGAATTTAAAGATAATGTGAAACACAGAGTTACAATCATTCATGGATTAGAAGACTAAATACTAAGATAACAATTATTCATCCTTTCACCTATGTACGCAATTTCAGTAAAAATTCAAGTAAGCATTTTAAAATATGGAAGTTAAAACATTAAGAACAAGAGTGGTCAATATATGCATGTATGATAGGTGACATGGTACTTCACTGCTATGCATGACTTTTATGCTTTTGCATGTTGGCTAGAAAGAAAAAATATGGTAGGCTAACAATGACGCCTGCAGAGTCAGGTGTGGAACAGAGGAGAAGGGCTGATCTGAAGGCTGTGCTGAAGAGCTGAAGGATCCAATCAAGAATCAAAGGCCTACAGCTCACTGCTCAGTGTAGAGTTCCATGTGAGTCCATGTTAGGAAGCCAAAGACCAGCACTGTACAGCTGAAGAGTCTGCACAGGAAGCCTAGAGACAGAATTCAGAAGGAAAGAGAAAGACTACAACTGCCCCAAAGAAACAAAAGGGAGAGACCCTCCTTCCTTTCCCTTTCTACTCCACTTAAGCTATAAGCTTATTGGCTGTGGCAAACACGGTGCTGGATCTTCCATGCTCAGTAAATCCATTTAGTCATGCCTAGAACTATGCTAAGTCAATCAGTCGAGTGCTTTTTACTCAAGTGGACACTGTAAATACAGATAGATATTTGAAGATCTATGCCCTTTAAAAAAATTTGGTTGAATACTTTTTAGATGCTAGACAGTAACTTTGGGAACTACTTATGTTGTAAGCAAAGAGACTAGGACTTGGAGAAGTTAAGTATAATATACTTGGAGAAGCAGGTCATATGCTCAAGTTGATATAATTCTAGAGAATAAGCTTTCAATGATTAAGCTATTTTTCTACCAACTCAGTTTAGTATAGATGTGTGGAAAGAAGTCCAGATTCAGCACAAGTAAAGAGTAGAAGTTAGACCCCCACAACACAAAGCATGACCTGTGTCTTTTAAGGTGTGTTGTCTTGTCCCAGTTCCTGCCTAGAACAGCAAAGCTCTCCTTCACCTATGTGAATGTAGACCATCAGTGCATTTGCTCTGCACATTGAGAATGTCCTCTAGCAAAGTCATTGTTTAGGGTCCATCAATTTCTCTGCAAGCAAAGATCATACCCTTCACTAACTCCAGGGAGCACGGTCATTTTAATATGTAGAAAATAATAATTGACAATTTTTTAGCATGGAAAAGTGTACTGTATTATTCACTTCCATATTTGATGAAATTAACATGAGAATCCAAGCTTGGGAAGTATAACTAAGCACAGGGAGGAATACTGGGGTGTACTTCCTAACCTGCCTCCCTCCTGGGGCTTGTACTTCTGTTATCTCCCAGGACACATGGCCACCTCAGGACAACCTTTGTGATTGCTCTGTGTCTTCAAAGTTGAGCGGCTATTGTCCTGGAGGCAGCAAAAGACAGATGCATGACTGAAAGGTGTTTCTCAATGCAAGGGCCTGACCTGCTACTGCTCCAAGCTCTGCCTCTGCTGTCCAGAGTGAGGAGGAGGCTTCAGAATCAGATAGGACTGGGTTTGAATCACATCTAATAACCTTCAATCCCTGGGCAGCTACTTATACCCTTGTGTCTTACTTCCCTTCCTATATAAAATTGTTCTTGCACTGTTTAAATCACAGAGTTGTAGTAGCCATGAAAGTATGGTCACAGCTTCTTAGCACAGGGTCTAAATTAGAGCAGATTTTCTACAATTGTTATTGTTATTCATTGTGTCAAATGCCACTGTCATGTATAATAAATATTTAATAAAAATTGTGCAAATTTTTAATAAAATAATAAAAAAATAAACAAATGGGCAAACTAAGAACACACACACACACATACAGAGGTGTGATTATAGTCATAATCAAATTCATTACATGTTTTATTCTAAAGCCATCTTCCCTGAGCCAGAGAGACCAATAGGACACTGACCAGGAGATCAAGAAGAAACAAGCTCTTACTATAAACTGCCGTGGCTGTGCGGGCTCAAGACACTGAATTTGTGAGATCTGCTTCCTCTGGATGCACAAACACAAAACACAACTACATAATGCAGTGTGGAAATTAAGTATGATATGCTATATCAGTTCTAGGCACATTAGCAGAAATTGAAAATGGTTTCACACTTAGACATTTCAATGGATGATAAATAGGGTTAATGGAGTGTGACTGAAATACTCCTGCCCTCTTAAATCTTCCAGGAAGCTTTTAAAACTGGTAAATACATATTCTTCATCCTGGCTTGTGAAAGTCTTCTCTAATTCATTTTCAAGCTCCTTAAGACTGTGCAAAATGCAAAAACCTGTTTGCAGAAACATTCAAGACCTGGCGCTTATAAAAAAAAAATGAAAATGATGTTTTAAATCATTCAGCTTCCCAGACTCTTTTGAAGTCCTGTACATTCACATTGGCTTGGTGTTAATCTTTTTAGGATAGGATCCAAGGTTAGTATTTTGTTTTGCATATTTATCTTTGGAACTTCTGAATGCTCGGGGCTGCTCCTTGAATTGATGTGTGTAATGTTGCACATCAGTGAGAAGCAGAAGAGGAGTTTAAAGGCTGTGGATCTAGTTGTCCAGTAGTATGCAGTGGCATCTGCTTTATAGCATGTGTCTGGAAGGAACCAAACTCATTTGATCCAGAGGAAGGATGTGATAGTGAGCACTATCCTGTGGGAGTAACCCACAATGATGTCCTTCAGATGATCCCAAAAGCTTAGTAAACACATCCCATGAAAATCTTTGTGCTCTAGTTGTCTTAACTAAAATATTTAGTAGCTACCTCTTGTGCCGCCCATGTGAGATGACAATACAATCATCTGGAGCGAGAGAATCTTGGCATGGTATCCTATGGGGACAAGAACAACAAAATTACACATAGAAGCAATTTTGCCAAGAAGCTGTGACCCCAAGACACCAAGGCTGTAAGGACAGGCGAGTGAAACATGCGTGATGTTTAGATGTGAAGAGCAATTGAAACTTGAACCACATAGATGGGTCATTTAAAAAAACTTATTACCTCTGATGGAGAAAAAGTGAAGCTGTTATGTTTTAATCTACATCTACAGCAGGAGTTGCTTCCCCCAAGGACCAACATAGCTGTGCTATATGGACTAAGGCTTGAATTTGCATTGGAAATCTGGGTTCAAGCCACTTACCCACACTAGTACATGGTTTTTTGTTTTTAATTTTTAGAGTTGATCCTTTCTTGAGATTTTAATTATATCTTTTGAAAATTTTAATTGTATATTTTGATTTTTTGATGTCAAATATTCTTCATAAAATTGTTTTCTACAGCTTAATGAAGTAGAATATTTTGTAAACCTTAGAGTCCTATGTCGTTGACACAGCCACTGATTTCTTATTAGGAAATGACTTGACAAGAATGTTTTTCTCAAGTCCAGAGTAGTTAAACTGACATGATAGGTGGTTCTTAGAGGATGGACAAAGAGACTATATCACCTGATTTGTATTTACATCTTGCTTCAATGTAAGATCCATAGCTTCTACATAATTAAATTTCTTAAAAACTTGGTAACAGACCTTTTCTCAAGAGATTTAGAAGAAAGAACTCTTGATGGTTACACTGATTTCTCTGTCTTCTGTCCTTCCGTCTCTTTCTCATGAAAAACTTTAACATCTCCACTAATTTAGGGAACAGATAAAGAGTTATCAGGGTTTTATTTGGCCAAATATGGATGTGGATACACAGCAGAAAACTACTCTCTACATTTATTATCATTTCATAAAGGACAGACCATTTTAACAACCTCTCCTCAAAACTGGAAGGATCTAAACACTGATCTTTTAAAAAGTATCTTAAGAAAACCATACTAAACCTCCTTCTTGTGTTCTAGTTAAGTCAAACAAAGTCAGGACCAGCAAGTTCTGCACATCTCTCATTGAAACAAGTTGCCCTCGGGTGCCACATACTGATGGTTTGACCATCAGTAGATCACAGGTACAGCAGTGGTCCCACATGATGATGTGGTTTGTAGAAGTTACTCTATGACGTCTGCACAGATGACATTACATAATGATGCATTTTTCAGCATTGTGTGTTGTGGAGCATGATCATATGTGGATGGTTCTGTCTTCTGAGACATCTTTGAAGCCTCGTTTCTCCTTGTCTTCTTCTCTCCTATGTCTAAGTAACAAAAGCATCTTCAGAGGCCATAAAAGAAGAGACCATAAAATTCGTATTTCCAGAAGCAAGAAATACATGATCTGATGCTTTTTGGAATAACTGACTTCTCATTGCACTGGATATTTAGCAGCCACATGTTTTCCCTTGAATGCCTTTCATCACAGACCAAGAAACTACCCACTCAGGATAATGGGATAAAGTACTACATAGGATCTGTAAGCGTATGTGCATTTATTCATAACAGGACTGAAAAGAATTTAAGGCATTTAAATCAATTGCACATGTATTCACCATATAATTTAATTAGCACTATGGAAGGCATCATAAGAGCTCCTATTACACTGTTTCCATTGCAAATAATTGCAAACAAAAAAAAATACTTGTAGCATTAGGGATGGCGTTCTCTTTGTGATTACAAGAGGGCAATTTGTTTAAAAGCTTCACTGATGTCATGAATGCAACTGCTATTTATCATTTCAGCAAAATGCAGTAAGTTGATCTTTGCCAAAGGAAATAGTTTTTGTCATTGTAGCACTTCATATTACTTATGCATGCATAATGAAGTATGCGTAAAACTAGATCTAGCTACCTATTTTTTAAGCTGTCTGATTTTAAGATCAGATAGAAATTTTGGGGAAAAGCAGAGAGAACAATAAACTCAATGTTTATATTAATAATGATAATGATGTTGCCATTATTTATGATATACCTCATGGTTGATATGTAGGGTAGCTTGATTTACATATATAAAGTCTCCAGTTTTGATATACAATTCTAATTATTCTAAATAAATTTTGTTTTACCAATGAGGAAATTGAAACTCAGTCATTTCCTTATGCGAATTGTTCAAGGTCAAAGTAGAGGCATTAGGATATAAACTTGTATCAAAATGCTGATATTATTTCCAGTATAGTCTATTGCATTTACTAAGGTATGTGATCTAGTTTAAACAGTAGATGAAAATCTTCTCTGACTTGCCTTAATATTTCCTTTTAAGAAGAGCCAGAAAATCAGAACTGAATGCTGCTATATGTAGGTGGTCTCACAGGCATATGAATTGAGTTCAGTTATCTGCCATTTTCATAAAAATATTTTTACCACCTGAGTGAAACCAAATAAACATGGATTTCTCCCTAAACATTTTAAAAATAATAAAAACAGAGGAAGACTGTTTTCCCCAACCAGTGACCAAACTAAAAGCAAAATTCTAAGCACTTAAAATAGAATATCAGATTGGGAAATTCATCTAGGCAGATCGATCCTATAATTGAGATAAATCAGAAGATGAGAATGAGTATTCCTCTTTCCCTGTCAAACATTTTTGATGAATTGCCAAAAATATTGGAGAGTCCAATTCCCAATCCAGATTTTTGTTTTCAAGAACACTAAGTCATTCAGTAAACATGACTGGAAATTTTTTACAATTGGTACTTTAAGACCTGTAAAAATAGTTTTCTTCACTCAACTCAAATTGCCAGTTAATAGAGAATCCCATATCTAAAGGAATCAGGAGAGCGGGGATGGCATAGCCCAGCTGGAGTGATCTTGAATACTGAGTGAGATGGGCCCACTTCTGAGCCAGTCTGTTGTGAGTGTGCTTTATTCAGGAGTAATAATTTAGCTGGAACTGTCATTCTAAGAAATATTGTCTGAAGAAGCATGTGTGTTTTACACTTGCACATACTGTATAAAAGTACTGTATCTTGGATGTTTTACTGTTCCCTCTAGGGAATCACCAGGCATTTTAGCATTGTAGAGGCTCAGCAGAGAAAGTTCTGCAATAAAGAAGCATGTTTACACTTGCCCAACTGAATAATTGCTTAAAAACGCAGCTTTATTATATTTCCAACAACATCCTGCAGAACAGTGGTGCTGCTTGGACACAGTGATGTGTACCCAGATTCCTTTTCAAGGAAGGACTTCTTGTCCACTCAAACTCCATCTTCAAAATACTTCTGCAGTGTCCTATGTATACATTTGTTACTAGACGTTGTCAAAGACAGTGACAGTCAAATTAAGATGAGACTTTGGAACCAGATAACTCACTAATGACAAGGCAGTACAGACCCTGTCACTGATGGTAAGAACAGAGGACTTGCACCCAAACTGATTGTTCAAGTTCTTAGCAATACAGAGCTGGGGTACTATAGTAGTGATGCCTGGTGCAATTTTTATCAAGTATATAAATAATCTCCAGGAAATAGTAGCTAGCTAGATGATAGGATGGGATCACTACTGTTAGGTCCTATTAGCAGCCTCTTTGAGAAGAGTTTGGAGCAAGTATAAATTACTTCCCATGTGACCTGGAAGACTCATAGTATTGAAAGTACCAGTGATGGTATCATGTGCAGCTTATAGCAAGACCAGGTTGGAGTCACCCAGTGGAGGCTCCTTGAGTTCTGAGCTGAGGCTGTGTCAGTCTCAGTGGAGATTTACATGTCTTTTGCCAACTCTAGATTGATCAGTCCAGGTATGCTATCGAACTCCTCTAGGGAATATCTTTTCTTGAAAAGATATTGAGATAGTAAGTGGCCATGTATATGAGGCTTGTCATCATGAGCTCACTTGGGTCAGATGCACAAAGTCTCAAGGTGAGGTAGGTCCAGTGTGGAAGTGGCTCTTGGTATTTCTAAGGTAGCACAGTTACTTTTCCACAGCTAAGACATATGGAAACTGGTAGCCCCAATTCTCATGTTAGAAATATGGTGCTCCAAAGCACCAAATAGGCTTGGTGGACTGTTTGAAGAAGCAAATACTTATGACACATGTCAATATCTATAAGAAAGTGTACGTCAAAAGAGATGCTAAAGAAAGAGTGACCTCACTATTATTAATTAGCCATCTTTAGTCACCAGCCATCCCAGGTGGATGCAGTAAGAGTATGAATAGAGTAGAAATAGTCAATGATACTGAGGAGCCTAAGGACTTGGCTTCTATCTGGATGTCTGATCTGGTCATTCCTACTGCTAACAGTCTGCCTGCCAACAAGAGAGACTAATCCTAAACACCTGACAGGACAGGATGACTTGTGTGTTCACTCAGCCAGGCAACTGGTAAGAAGCTGACTACCTTGGAATGCTCATCTGGCAAGGACCACAGTTCTTTTGTTTTTTAATAGTACTAGATACATGATTCAGGTATAGATTTACTTTTCTGGCTGGGTGCTTTTCCAGTGGCCTTTAGCCTGTCTCACCTTCCCATAGGAGGCTTGGTGTGAAGCATTGTGTCAAACCACGAGACTTACCATAAAGTAAATATTGGAGTAGGCCCCTCTGCACATGCAATTCACTGGGAGACCACATTCCATACCACCCAGAGCAGATATGCAGGCAAAGAATTGCAAGAATCTGTGAATATCAGCAGAGAAGGTAGCTGATGATAAGGATGCTTTTGAAAGAATAGTAGAAGGCAAAAAAATGAGCATTGATTCTTGCCTGAGTATATACACAGTGGCAGGAACTCAAAGGTGTCCACCTAATTTCTTCAAAGCTTCATCCAGAAAGACAGGCTCACTGGAATCCTGGAGGGGCCACCTCCTGAATGGACACAAAGTGGATGTGCAGCTTGAAGGGGCTGACTGCGGGAGACACAGAGCTGTCCTGCCCAGGTCCCCTCCACCTGGCTGTCTGCACCCTCAGGGTCTGCCTCAACACATATCCAGTGAGAGGGCAGAAACCAAAGTACACAGGCTGGGTTAATCCAGTGCATCCTGGACAGTGCTGGTGGCTGTAGTGACAGATGGCCTCTCTTGGTTGGACCTGACTCACTCTGGAGTTCTGTTCCTCTTCTTTTAAGACACTGGATCCTAACAATAATGTTCAACTCTAGCCTTCATCTAACAGTCTTCAGGAAACCCTGTCAGGAAGCAGGAAGCAGCCCACCATTATGCACTACTTAGGGAAAGTACTAGAAGATTAATGCAAATGAACTGTCCTGCTCAATACTTTAAAAATAACAAATGTTTTAGAAATGATTGCTGTCATATTTATATACAGCACTTTTCCACTGGATTTTCTCCTAAGTATGTGTGATCATGAATTTGATACATGTAGATTAAAGCAAATAAAAAGAAAGACAGTAAACCATTTCCTGCCAGCTTCATTATACCTGGAAGCTGAGAGGAGTTTTGTGGCCGTGTTGGGCACCATGCTCATGCGAAGTGGCTTAGATTCCTTTGAGCCAGTGCAGAAGCAGCTGCAGGAGCTGGGGACAGATGAGCGTGCAGAATCAAAATACCACTGAAATATTATGGATAAGAAAGAAAAGTAATCTTAGGCTGGAATTTATGGAACTTTCACAAAGAGGAGGGATTTGAATAGATTTGGCTTCTTTCTTCAGAATATCTGTTTCTAAGAACAAAATATTCAAATCATTACTCGAAAAAATCCCAACATTTGTGGGATTCAGGGAAGTACTCTACAGATGGGAAGTGCTAGGAACTGTATTGCACCCGCCCCCAAATTGTTCTACGTAAGCCCCTTTAACTACTGTGACTGTGGTACTTGGAGAGTGGGATTTTACACAATACTGAAGGCCAAATAAGGGCAGAACAGCGGAGTTAAACTCTGATAAACTAGAGGACGTTGGTGCGGGGCAGAGAGAGGCCTCTGTCTCTCCTTGCAGGGACAGGACAGAAGGATCAAACTGCAAGGCACAAGAGTCCTCACTAGCAACCTATTTGGCCCTAGAGCTTTGGAGTTCCAGCCGGAATGTGAGAAAAGACATTCATACTGTTGATGGTAACATTTCATTATGGCAGCTTGAGCTGAAATTATCCCAAAAGGAGAGATGGCCTCTTCTCTGTCAGAGTTTATATTTTGCCAGAAAGAGAAAATACTGGCAAGACCCATGTCAAGAAGGGAAATGTTCCAAATGCATGTGCTGTGTATGAGTAGGAGAGAGGAACATAATATGCACGCATATAGCCCACTTTATTTTAGTTTGATATGCAAACTTTATTTGATTCGATGGTATTTTAAACTCATAATCTAGGAAGTACAACATAAGCATGTTGGGCAAGAGACATGATGGAAGGAAAATATTCTTCAAGCAGAGACCCTATGGAGGACATACACTTTGGTAAAATTCACAATCCAATCTAATCTAAATAGGGTGACACAATTGAAATGAACAGAAGCCATCCCTTCCCCAAACTCAGAGCTGTAATGACATAGAAACAGGGACATTCGTGTTTGAGAAATGTCAGTGTTCTATAAATACAGAGGTTCAGCCATTACCAGCAAAATTATTCATTGTGTAATGATTCAAACCAAGAGAAATATACGGGGTCAACATCAGGACTCCAATCTCAAAGGCGGCCTTTAATGTGTTTTTCAAAGATGGTTTTGTCCGTGCAAAAATAGCAGTGAGTTAAATAGAAGATAGTGATAAAAAAAAAGCATTCACTTATTTTCCAGTCATTGAAAATATTTGGCCAGCCAGGCACAGTACTGCTCACCTAAACTTCAGTATGTGGGGTGGTTGAGGTGGTCAATCTCGAATTCAAACCTGGCCAAGCTGTATAGAGACTTAGAAAAACCGTGTCTCAAAATGAAAAATACACATGAAAAGGAGGTGCAGATATAGTTCAGGGCAAAGGTGTTGTGTTCAATCCCCACTGAAACACACACAGCTGGGGATTTAGCTCAGTGGTTCTGGTGTCTGCCTTGCAAGAACAAGGTCTTGAGTTTGATCCCTGGTACTAATTCCCCCCACCCCCGACACAATTGGGGCATCAGTTGATTTGTCTGAACTTCATTTGCTTAATTATCTTAAATTTGAAATTTGTTAATAGACAAATATTCATATTTGCATTTGCATTCCAATTATTTCCTATCCCCATCATCCTTCAGCATCATGTCTTTACTCTCTGCATACTTACAAAAATATCGATTCATCAGGTACAACCTGAGGCCCTCACTTCTTCCGTGAGACTTTTCTCTTATAACATTCTTTTAGAAATTTCCAGGAGACTGTGTGTACTCTGATTTATCTTCTTCAGAGTTTAGTGCCCATTTTAAAACAGAAATCTCATCCCTCTCTTCCGTTTGAGGGCATTTTGGCCCATTTTGCCTTTCATTACTTCTACACTATCATTGCCTCTGTTCTTTCAATATTGTTCTCTTAATAGAGATACTATCTATATCTTGAATATATATACTGCCAATTTCTGAATCTTTTGTGTTTCTTTATTTCTCTTTGACACACCGTTTCACTTTTTGTCTTCAATAGTGACCATTCTAATAAGCTAATATACTTATGAATATATACTCATATTTAATTTCCAACACTTCTTCTTGTCTGTTCTTTTGGCGAAGCACACTGAGTTTATATTATGTGTATGTTTCTTTTCATAATTTCATCAAATCTTCACAAAATAGTTCCTATGATCTCCTATTACCTCAGTTTTCTTTCTTTCTTCTTTCTTTTGTACTGGGGATTGAACTCAGAACCTTGCACTTGTGAGGCAGGCACGGTGCCACTAAGCTACATCCCTAGCCCATGAGAATTTTCTTTATTTCTTCAGGACCTCTCTTTCTATTTGTTCTCTTTATTTCTTGGTGTTGGTTTTATTCAGTGAGTTCTAGAGTTCTTGGGTTTATGTCCTCATATGAATTGGGTTTGTGGAGCCAGGTGCCCTGTAGGATTTCCACATTTCCTCCATTCTTTTCTCCTACAGATTTCTACCCTGCACTGAAGGGCTCACATAGGTTCTGGGTGTGTAACCACATGTTAGCTAACATACTCTTCTTTAGTGACATGGACCTCAAACCCTCTGAGGATTAGCTCTCCCTGTTACCAAGTAAGAAATTGATAATGGCAGTTTTTTGAATTTAAACCTGGGCAACTTATATAGAGACTTAGAAAAACCGTGTCTTAAAATGAAAAAATAAAAATGAAAAGGAGGTGTAGAGGTAGCTCAGGGCAAAGGTGTGTGTTTAGTCCCTCACTGAACATGGACCTGACGTCTCCTCAGGGTTAGCTAGAGCTTCAGTGTTTTTCTTCTAGAAAACTTGATATTTTCTTACTTTCTTCTCATGGCAAATTATTATTTTCACATAGATTAAATTTGAGCCCTCCTGGATACTGAGCATCTTTTCTTTACTTTTTGATTTTTAACAGGGTGGGCAGGGACATAGCATTTCTGTGACTGTTGCTGCAATTGTGTGTGCATGTGTGTGTGTGTGTGTGTGCGTGCCCATGTGTTTTGTGACCAACTAGCACACAATTACTTTAATTATAGCTCTTAGTAAGTAGCTCTAATGGATTCCTCCAGGAGGCTTTTTGTTTTGCTGTTTTTACGTGTTCGCTGTGTGCTTGGTGCTTCTCCATATCTATGATGCTCTCCACTTACTTATGCTTTATGATGCTGTTATTCAGTTTTATCAGGCCCAGTCCATTGGCATTTTGTATTTTAAGATTCTTACAATATCAGGTTTTTGTTTTCCATCTGTTAAGACCCATCATGATCTAATGTTAAAATGTATATTCTTACACAATATTTACTTGGTTTATTCCCTGGACAAATGTAAATGAAAAAAATCTCAAGTTTTTATCCATTAAAATTATAGTAACTGACTGTACTTGAGGAATAATAAAAGGGGGCAACTTTTTAATCTTTCTATGCAGAATTAGATCCTGATCATATCTTAAGGCTATATAGAGCCTCTGGTCATTCATTACTGGCTTTAGATGTCTCTCCTACAGGTACCTACATTTTAATGGGGAACTCTTGGAGCATAAGAGCCTGCAAGACCAAAAGGAATTAATCTCTAAGAGTGAAATTTGAGATATTGGGACAGAGCTCTTGGGGTAAAGAGAGGGACATGTTTAAATGGGAGGCTTCGCTCTTCCAGCAAATTATATCATGTCTATCAGAAGACAAGCTTCAGTGGAGAAAAGTGGGAAATTGGATAGCCCTATATTTCCCATAGGAAGTAAAATTTATATTTGACAGTCAAAAAGTATTAAAGAGCTGTAAAAACAACATCAAACTCTTTACATATTTTGAAAAACAAAGGCCAAGTTTTCTTTCAGATTACTATATAAAGTCCTACTTTAAACTAGAACCTGTTTGCAGTCATTTATTTCCTGAAACCTTCTACTAAATAGGCTAGTCTGATGATTTTAGGAAGTATGTAATACTAAATAACA
This sequence comes from Petromus typicus, assembly GCA_004026965.1. NCBI lineage: Eukaryota > Metazoa > Chordata > Mammalia > Rodentia > Petromuridae > Petromus > Petromus typicus. Next base: position 30,788 of record PVIR01011290.1, read on the forward strand.
CCAATATCTGTATGTTTGGATATAGGGCCAGATATTTTGCAGTAATTAGTAATATTTTGCAGTAGTTAATATTTTGGAGTAATGAATAATATTGAGTAATACATTTCCTTGAGTTGGACAAACTGCCCAAAGCCCCCAATTCCCATAAGGGATACTGAGATAGTGATTCTAAAATATAGTATAATTAAAAATATATTTCTCCATTTGAGGCACAGTGGATTAGATAAATGATGTGAGTAATAGAAGACTTTAGGTTGCATAATACTTTTCTTTTCTCTCATGTACTAAAACATGTACAAGAATAATGGAATTTGGTTTCTTTTTCCTCCTTAATTTCATATAAATTTTACTCCTAAACCTAGGAAGTAAGTATAAATGGTAAGACTTTCATTGAGTCTTATTGAGATTGTAGGAAATAAGTGCCCTTTTACTATTTTGCTTGAAGAAGTAAAGTAAGAGAAAACATTAAAATGGAAAACAGGAAGGAAACTAAAGAAATAGTACAACTTACACATAGCCAGAGAAACTTAGAATGAAATTTTGACTCCAATAAAACAGTACACAATTGTCCTTTTCTTTAAACAGCAGAATAATCTGTACTTATAAATGAATTAGAGAATTGGAGAAAGGAATTTTTAGTTATCATTGTATAACATACAGACGAGTGTTTAAATAGGTCCTCTATAGATAAAAGAAAACATTGAAGTTGTGTATTCCCAAGATTGCATGGTTGTCTCAGGTGATCTGCTGTCTGAACTGAGTCTGGGTACGGAACACTTTTTACTGACTGGATCAGAGTAGTGCCTTATCTCACTCTCTCACATACTCAGGTTTCTGGAAATATCTCTCAGTAAGTGCACAAAATAATATAAACTTTAGATCATTAAATAAGTGCAAGGTTTAGGGAACTCTTTCTTTTTTTTCTTAGAACTGTTTTCTATTTGCCTTTTTATCCCAGACTGGCTGCTCTGGAAATAGCAGATGTTATTACACAGGAAGGAATTCTTTTTTTAAGTCACGTGTCATTAAAAGAGCAGGTGTTCCCTCAAGGAAAAAAAAAATCTTGTTTTCATGCAATTATCTTTTTTAATGAAAATAAATGAAAGGGAAAAACTCACAAGACCATATCAACATCAACATCTTTTTTCTCTTTCCCGCTCACATTTTCCTCTGAAACTTATGCAGCTCTTTAATCTCTTCAGTCTTAGATGATCTACTAAGTAAGCACTCAATGGGATAAGAACTGAAATCTGAAAAGAATCGTACTGATTGAGTTTCACAAGCAGCTATTCCACTTCATAAGGGCAACTTTTTTAAATTAAAAGCTTAACAGCAGGTAGATTACAAGATGGTGGAACAGATAAAATAAAGCATTAGAAATGCAAAGAGAATCTTTGATAATAGAAGTGAGAAAGCATTTTAAATCTAATGTCCCTAAATGTATTTTATGCTATGATTCAAGAGATCAGATAAGAACATTAGAACATTATAGTCCAGAATGACATATTAAGATATGTAGATCAGAGAAGAAGCTGATGTATTTCATAATTGCACATTTGATCCATTTATATAAAAAATGGAAAAATTACAGTGGTTTGGAGAGAAATATAAAAACAATAAAAGTCCTGGTAGCCAGATGGCTGATGCTACAAGAAATTCAGTAGTGTCAAAACCCCATGAACCTTCGCCTGCCTGGAAGTGGAGCAGGGTGGGAGTCCTGGGGTTTCTGCACCTCTGCACCTTATACGTCTTACATGGTCCCACCCTGGCTTGTATTTCCCCACTGAGAGCACTTTCTCTCTACAGTGCTGGTTATTGTATCATTCTTCATCCCTTCGCTCTTCTATAAATAACCCCCCTTATTTTCTCAGTCCATAGAGTTATAAAATAACATGAAAGACCTTTTGCAGGAGTTCAGTTTTCATCCATTTGGTGCCTCATGCAGACGTCTTCAAGAAACAAACAAGACGCTGCTGGCTAAACCTAAAGATATGTGTTTTTTACTTAATGGAAGTGTCTAAGTTTACACTTGCCAAGTACTGAGGAAGCTGAGGAAAGCAAAAGGGTTTCATTGGGTGAGGAACATTAATGGACAAAGATGATCATACGCTTTGCTCCGAAAGGTGCTAGAAGCACATGTAAGAGAGGAGGAACAGAGGAGTGAAGAAAGTAAAGAAACAAAAGCAAAAGCCATAATGACAGGAGTCAGGGCATTCTAGAAGGAAGAATAGGCTGAGATTTTAAAAATGTCAACCAGGTCATGGCGCTCCCCTACCTTCAAAACCTTCTAGTGGCTGATCATTTTGATGAGAAAAAATGCAAATAACATCCATGCACATAAAGGCCATACGTGATCTAGATGGACATCTCATTGCATACTGCTCAGTTACCATCTCCTGTCACCTTTTTTGGGTGCTCATTCTGATTCAGTGAGTGGTCTTCTGAACTGAGAATTCTGGGGGTTAGAGATATAAGTTCTGTGGTAGAACATTTGACTACTGTGTACAGGTCCTCTGCCTGATCCCTTGCACTTGAGGTTCATTGGGGAATCTGCTTTTAACAGCTCCCATATGAATCTAAAGAGTCATATTTGGAAACCATTGCCTCAAGCTAATTCTAGGAAAAAAAAAAAAAAAGAGTTGAAGCTTGCTGAATTCCAATCTGATGGTGTAGGGATAGTGAGGAAAAAAGAAAAGAAAAAAATGAAAGCATCAAAAGGTAATCATCTCTTCACAGCCGCTCTTTTTCTAGGTTCAGCCTCATCAAGGGAAATTTTTTAATTCTATCTTTTCTCTTTTTGGGCCCTGAGAAACTGTTTTAGGCAATCGGCCCAATGTACCAGGTAGAAACATGATGATATATTTTACAGGTGCTGCTGGCTCCTGGTGGAATAGGTGCCCTGGGGAGAAGCAACCTAGATAAATACTGTGCTGCCCTTGGAAGAGAGAGCCAGAGGCCAGCTTTCCGTGTATGGCATGCTGAAGAGCACCAACAAAGCCGCAGTAAAGTGAGTAGATGTGGCTCTAAGAACAAGATTTTTTTCCTATTAAAATCACATATGTCAATAAATTTTTCCTTACTGGTAAAGTTGATATTCTACATGATACTTTGGAATGTCTCTGTGACTCTTGCTTTTACAAAGTAGAAAAGTAGCAGGAGTCTATAGACTTTGAATCAATAATCGAAAGAATCTCTGAAACTGGAGGGATTCTCAAGTCGAGGACCGCCCTATGTTTCTCTGTATGTCTTTGTGGTTTTTAGTACAGCTTGACTTCCTATCGTACTGAGTTCATTGCTCATGTATGTCTGTTGAAGTATACTGGAGCCAGGGGATCCAGCACTTCCTTCGATATTGTTGATATCCATTACATTCAAGGATGTCTGAAAGTTACTTTGTAAACAACAACTACAGAGAAGCAACAAGACTATTGTAAGAAGTCAAAATTATAGTTATACCATGATATTTTATATCATATGTGATATATTCTTAGACCAGGATATAGTACAGGGCATACTGAGCCATTCATGTTGCAAAATTGTGTTGATAATACCAAAATAGAAGTATCACAAGAATAGCTCATAGTCTATTTTCTACTGCATTTAAAAGTATTAAAATTACACAAAAATTCCTTTATTATTTAAATGAATACTATAAAAATAGAACTAAGAGTGGGTGTATGCCAGATGTATGCTTAGAGCTGAGATATATCCTTAGGTGGACTTGTAAGGATAATTTATTGAAAAAAAAGTCTATTTCAATTTATTAAAGTAAGGGTGAGAAAAGTTTACTTGTCTTAGAAAATTTTTAAATATTATTTTTACATGCAAGCAAGAAGATTTAACTGTCAGTAGCTGATAGCAAGGGAAAACATCAGGATATATGAATACAGAGAAAGCTCATGGATACATTTCCATTCCATAATTGTGTGCACCATCGCATCCTATGATATTGACTCTACAAAATGCAAGAATCATTATTGATATGGGTTAAATTCATATATTAATAACTGGTATCAGTACAGTTTTGAAGGCTTACCAGAATTCATGTACACAGCCTGTGCTTTCCAACTATCAAAACAGAAAGGTCATAAAACACTAATCAACTTCTCTTAGAGTTGCTGATCTCTTTGCTTTGTCACAAATGAGAAACTGGAGGAGAGTACATCCACCCAGAGAGGGGAAAGACTTGGGAAAAGTGATGAAAAGATACTTGTAAACTTGGAATTGCTTTAGGGTTTGGGGCAAAGGCAAGAGTGTTTCAGATCATTTCTCATTTCATCCAAATAAATCTTAGTCGAGGTGATATATTTAAGGGAATGTAATCTACAAATTCTTCAAGTCACTTAACTTGCTTTCCCCAGACACATTTTTGTGTGGCTTGGAGGCTCTGCTCAGGAAATGAAGGTTTCTAAATTATGGCAGGTTTTATCAAAGGATGAATCTTCCCTTGGAGAGAGGATCAGGAATACAAGGAAAGGTTTTGGCCTGCAGCAGTGGCAGAGTCTATGCCGCAGTGCTAGCAGCAGAATGGAAGTTGAAATCTAAAAGTGAAATATGCTTCATGAAGAGTGCACCCTCTGTCTTTCTTCTAGATGTGACTTGTTCTCTTTGACTTAATGTGTGTCCTTGGCCTGGCCGCCCATAGTGAGGATAAGTTATGAGTGGAAAATGGGTCTCGGAGCCAGTTCATTAATTCTTTAATTAATAGTTTGGGGTTCCCATCACTTTATATTATGTTTCAGAGAAGTTTTGCAGAGGATATATTTCTATTTCTTCCATCTGAACTCTGCCTAAGCAAGTGTACCTCCCAAACGGAGGAGAACACAAGGGGAGAAAGGGAGTCAAAGAAGTCACCTGGTGTGAAGATGATTTAGTACAATAAAACTTGTACAATGATTCCTTGTCACCTTTCAGCTGCCAGAAATGCCAGAGGCTCCTTTATAAACCTCTCTCAGTACCTGCTTAGAAACTGCCAGTCTTTGGAGTAGGTCTGAAGGGAGGTGGTTGGTATCAATATGTGTACATGGTTAAATATCTATATGTGACTGTGTGCTATTATGTGATGTTATAGTTTGTGTATGATTCTGGTATGTTGATATATTTATCATTATACACACTTATTTGTGTCATTATATTTTATCCCCCTTGAAATTTTTTAAAAGTATTATTTATGGTTTTGAAAAACCTATCCATAATTACATTGAGATAGATTTAAAACTGTAATAAATGAAAATTTTGTTTAAAGAAGACCTACTTATGATACATCCTTCCAGAGACAACTATTTATTTTAAACAATGAGGAGTATATCTTTTTGTAATTTTTATGCATATATATATATATATATATGGTTTTAAAAGTTTAAATAAGAAATCTAGATGATAGTACCTACTCTGATTATAAGAGAAAAATAAGACTCAAGCATGCTGTCAAGTGGACTAATCCCTAGGAAATCAATGTCTTGGGTTTCTATATATGTGAGATCTCTGGTTAGACTTCTCTTTACAGGGCCCTCTTTCTGCAAGATCATAGTACACAAGACTGGTCCTCGTTTGTGGAACAATCTGAGGCCTGATTCCCTCCCTTCTGGTCCCTAGATAATCAGTGGGTATGACTTCTTCTACAAGGAACTTTACTCTTTAAACTCCAAGTGCAGAAATACTTTTTCAAAAACTATCTGTAGGAGAATTTCCTTAGCTGGGGCAAAAGTATAACCAGTACAAGTGCTTATCAATACATCAGATTCCATTGACATAGTTACTGACATACAAAACCAAAAATATTGATCTCTCTTTTTAAGGAGCCTCAGTCTGGTTAGTATAATCCCAGTATGTGACACTTTTGTGACAGTGTAAAAAAGAATGTGATTATCAAGACTGCTAGAGGCTGAGTTGACTACCTGACCCACTGTGCAGTGCACGTATCATGATATCTCATCCAGCAGCCTGTGTCCTTTGTGTGTCTCCTTTGTCTAACAAGCCATCACCACATTCATGTTGACAGAAGAAAGAGATTTTGAAGAGGAGCATTTTTTTGGGGGGGGGGTCAGAAATAGAGGAGAGACATTTTTATTTCCAAGAATTTCCTGCAATTGGACAACAGACAAAAACAGAGATTCCTCGTGTTCTGGGAAAAGCAACAGAACAAGCAACACTGAATTGACAACACTCTAATAGATGGAATCTGTTCAGCTGTGTGTACCAAGGCTGAATGTGAGAAGACAAAATATATGCTGGTTATTTTCCTTCAGTATCCATTCTTCGTTGCCCAAGGAGGGAGAATATTGGGCAGATCACAGCATCCTGGCAATCATCACCTTGCAAATATGTGCACGGAGAGGCCTTCTGAGAATGGCTTGCATGAAAGTGGGAGATGGAGCTCTTGGAGCTGGCGGAGAGTGAGGAGAGTCCTTGTCTAAGGCTGAGAGGAGACTAGGGTGCAGGTGCCATGCATTAGTTTCGAACACGATCGTTGGAAAATCACTTTCATTCAGTACTAGGGTTTACGAGTTCAAGATCAGGTGTTAGCATTGGTTCCTTCCACAGCCTCTGTCCTTGCAGGATGCCACTTTGTCATGGGTTCTGCACCTGGTTATCCCTCGGCACAAGTCCTTCTGGTGCACTGTGTCTTGATCTCCTCATCTTATAGCACGCTAGTCAGGTTAGGTTTGGGTCTACTTCAATAGCTTCATTTTTTATTTAATTTCTTTAAATACGTTATCTTCAAATTCAGTCATATTCAGGTATACTGGTGATTCAAACCTCCATGTGTAAAATTTAGAGGACATGATATATCTTGTAACACTTCTTGGCCACATATTCCAATGCACTGTTTAAAAAATCAAAAGGGGAAGTGAAGTTTCAAAGTTGGTTTTTGTTTGTTTCTCTTGCAGTGTTTCAGCAATGCTACCTGCAGGCTGATATATCTGTTATATAATAATACATGTTATTCCATAGGTTTATCATTTCCACACATGACGCTTCCTCCACTTCTGGTGTTATTAAGCTCCCATTGATTACCCCCTTGTATAGTTCTCCTCACAGATGTTGACAGATTTCTTTGACACCTGGATTAGATTAGGAATTGCAAATGAGATGCTGATGTGAAATGACCAGATGTCATAAATGATGAAGCTGGCAGAGGATGGGCCAGGATGAGTGTGGGGATGGAGGAGGAGTGGGAATCAGAGCATATGACCCTTCTCATGGGGATGGGTGGCTGAGTGCCTGCTGATTGGAGCTGTTTAAAAGTTCTGGGGGATCTAGAGTTTTAGGGTTTTTTTCCAGAGAAGCCAAGAATATAAATTTGAATTATTTTTCACATTTTTAAATTGTGTGAACTATTTCAAATGAGATAAACTATTGTGTAATTCCCCAGTCTACATTACCTTATAAAGATGATGTTTTGGATATATTGGAGATGCTACTTCAGAGCCAAGGGGCTGCACAGAACTTCTCATGGAGAATAGGAGAGAACAGAATAGAGTTTTCATTTATGGAAGAAGAAGGACATTTAAAAAAATTTTTTTCCAAATCTGTTTTAAGTGAAGCACTCACTATATGTGTGTTCTTGAAAAAAAATGTTATTTAGAGTGAGACAAAGACTGCTTGGACTTCTCAAGCAATACAAAACTCTTCCTGCTAAAGGAGTTTAAATCAGAGAGGAAGGAAAGCTGGGGGTGAGGTAGGAGCAGGAGAAGAGAAACAAAGACAAGTGGACCCGTGAGGGGCAGGACAAATGTGTCTCAGAAGGTGAAAAATCATTTCAGCAACAAGAAAGGCCTCTGGAGGTCTATGTGGGGTAGGGTGGACATGAACTGGGTGTAGTACTGAGTGGAAAAGTGACTCTTAATTTTAGGGTAAGGTACAGTCAGAAATACCAATATTATCTTTGGGAAGAAGTGAGAATCACCCTTATTATCTGACAGTGGAAGCTGTACTATAATGTTAAATGAAACCTCTTGGAATTTCTAGTTTGGTATTATCTGTGGTTGGGTTTTTAAACTTATGATCTTTGCTTAACTAAGAATAATAGGCAAGGGAAGAAAAGAACACTAAGAAAGCCTTTGCTTAAAGGGCAGAAGCCTACAGATTTCTCTGTGAAGGGCCATGTGATCTGTGTGCAGTGACTTAACTCTGCAGTAAACTGAAAGAAGTCAGAGTACAAACAGATGAGTGTGGCCGTGTCATCCCCCAAATTTTACTAATGGCAAGACTTGGTGCCCAGGCCAGTGTGGCTGACCTCTGTTCTGGAGGGAAAACAGACATTCAAAGGAGGGCTAAGGGTGGGAGAAGAAGGGAGAAGCTTACAGAGAATAATGCTAGGGAGTGTCTAGTACCATAGTGGGCATCCTCAAAATGGTTAACTTTTGTGAAACTGTACTGAACAAGAAGAAAGAAAATAGTGTGATAGGGAAATGGTAAATAGACAACCTTGGGAAATGCAGAAAGAAATGCATGACACTAAAGGGGAAAAGTACGATCCAAATGGTAAGAGAGACAAAGCCTGTCTGAGGGGACTAAATTGGAAGAATAAAAGCTGGAGCTCAGAAGTCATATCATTCCAAGACACTTCAGACATCAGGGCAAAAGGCATCCAGAATAATAGGTGGTGGCAGAAGCTTATTTCAGTAAAAGGACTTATAAAGATGGCTTGGGCTCCAATTTGAGTGGAGCTACTTCTCTGAACTGAGGCTCATCAGCCTCACGAAACAAGGCTTGTTTCTTACTATCAGCAGCTGCCTCTAATTTCTTTTTTCTAATTAACCACTTCTACCCTGAGGGGTAGAGTAGGCAATGAGGGTAGTTTGGCCAAGTAGACTGGGGTTTCCATGAGCTGCCTCATGCCAGGTCCAGCGGATGTTTCTCCTGATTTCTGAAAGCTTTGTCTATTCTGAGGAACTACGGATGATCTCAAGCACACTGTGGAGTCTGCAGGGGTGGAAGCCTTGCAGATGTCATTAATGCAATGTTTCCAACTGATCCGAGGAGTGTAGGAGGCCCAGCAAACGAGTTTATCAAGGGGATTGTGGTAGTATTATTATCCAGTTTAACAGTTTGGGATCACCAAGTCACACGTCACCATAACTCCTTTCCTGCCAATGTTTCACCTCTTTCTGCTTGCCGCTGAATCATTTCACAGTATACTTTCGTGACAGCAGATGTGGAGTTCGCTGTGGTTTTGTAATAAAGTCGCACCTGCCAGGCTTGTCTAAAGAATTACAAGATCTCTTTCCCAAGCAAAGTGAAATGAATATCACATCAAAAATAGCACCTAGGATTTAAAATAAAGATGCTTGGGTACAATTTATAAGAAATAAAGCCTGTTTTAGCCTTTCTCCCAGGGTAATTCTGATCTCTGAGATGCTGCCCTTCGTGTGCAGCAGGAGAGGAGGTGAGGATCCCCCTAGAGCAGAAGTGACTATGCGGAGGGTCACCCTCCTCGGACATCTAGCTGACATCTTATTCCTTGCACAGGCAGCAGGTGGCTTGGCGTCTCACACAAGAGTTGCTTAGTGAGTGGGAGGTAGCTTGGCTGGATGAATAATTACACAATTCCCTTATGCTTAGCGGGTCTGGAGAGGGAGCTGGTGAAGGTCCTTTTCTCTTGTTATTTCTTCTTTCCTCTGCAAACTACCACTAGAACTGGGATGCAGTCCAGAGAGAGATTTTTATTTAGCAATGTGAAAACTAGGCAACCTACTTTCTTGGTTTCAGTCAAATTGGAGCCATTGCTATGGAAATATTTTGAATTGACAGACAACTGGATCATGTTTCTGCACACTACCCTACAGTCCATGAACTCTCACCTCAAGTAATTTTGAGGGAGGCTTGTTAATGGCTGTGCGTGATCAGCACTAATCACAACCTTAATTACTTTGTAATCACACAAGGGCCGTCATGTGGTGGGAGCCCAGACAAAGGCTCTCAACTGTGCTTTGTCCACTCTTTGCCTTTGTCATCTCTTTGCTTTTCCTGAAGGTAATTAAAATCTATGAAATTCAGGACTAAATCCAGTAGTTAAATAATTCATTGTATATTTAACAGACAAGCTGTACTCTTCACTTATTGAAGGTACAATTAAAAACACATAAAACTTTAATTCATATAATGTTTAATTGGTAGATTTGAAGCCAATTATGGCATCGATGTACTCTTTCCCTAATTTTTAACTCCTACATTATTTTTCATTAAAAATGTTCAATTAAAAGGAATTGTCATTAAATATCAGGAAGGCCGTCACTGAACCTAGTAGGTGGTATCTGTTAGCAAAGCTATGATCACTGGGAAAAATGGTTCTAAAGGAATCACTTTGTGGTAAGAACTGTTGAGAACAGACATACACACACACACACACACACACACACACACACACACACGCATGCACGCATGTACGCACGCTCATGCATGTGCCCCTACTACTTTCTATAGTAAAAGTCAAAGCATATCTCCCAACCAGAAAAATGAAATAAACATGACTTACCACATGCAAGACAATAAAATTTGGCCTTAAAAAAGATGGATCTGGGATTATTCAGCTTAAAACTTTACCTGCTGCTGGATAATCAATCTCCCTCCTGCTTTTAGTTCTGTTCCATTCTCAGAAAAACCTTTATGTCTAAGGAAAAAAATCCAACCCTGTCCTTGGTCCAGACCAGAAAAATTATTTTTCTTTTTCACTATATGACAGAAAGAGGCTATAGATAGATGCTTTTTTCTTCTTTTTTTTAATTGAAATCTTTACTGGTGCATTACATATAGGCATCATGATTGCACTCCATAATGGGGATTTGTACCGGTATAAGACACAACTCTCTAAAATAGATTCTGTATTTAATAAATTACATAGTGCTTAGTTTCTACTAGTACAAACAGGACTAAGCACTGTGTAGCTCACTTTAAATGCCATACCATTCAATAATCCACCAGTGTCATCCAAATCTATGAGATGATGTCATCTCCATTTTACAAGTAAAGAAACAGCACTGAGTCACTTACCCAGAGTCACATAGCTACTAAATGGCAGTGCTATGTTTTGAATTTAGACAATTTGGTGATGCAGTGTTTGTTCTTAGCTTGTTTTACTGTTCTCCTGATGTCTACTCACTTGCCATTTTGCCAAGTATTCACTATGTCCTAGAGTTAAACATATCTGAGTGTCTCATCTTGTTGTTTGGGAATAAATTTCCAGAGAGTGTCTATGTTAGGTTTTTGAAGGTGCTTCTATGGTTGAAGTTTTTGGCTGGACATAGTTATTTGTCTTACAGTTTTAACAGCTAGTTAGGTAGATGAGAGTATTAGAAGAGTATCACTTGGAAAAAGAAAGAATGAAGAAATCTGCCTGGGTAGGCTAGTTCCCTAGGACTTTTGATACTCTTTTTTAGTCTCACTGAGTCACTTTATTTTATATTTTTAAAAAGTATATTAAGCTATATTTTATATAAGCAAAAATACAAATAAGTTGTATTTAAGATTATTGTATGATGTCTTGGCCAATAATGGTAAAACTATAATCAAAATCTAGGTGGCGAACACATCCATCGCACTAGTATTTGCTTCATGCCCCTTGGCATGCCCCTCTCCAATAGTACCCCTGCCAATGTCTAAGCCAATACCCCTTCTTCTGAAGAGCATAGCAATTAAGAAACTAACCTGTTTTCATCATTCATTAATTTATATTTTCTAGAATTTTATAAAAATTGAATCAAGGAATCATGAAGTACATGCCTTTCTTGGTTTTGGTTTCCTCAGAAAAATTATTTTGAGAGTTGTTTATGTGTTTGAAATTTTATTCCTTTCTATTGCAGAGGAGAATTCCATTGTGTGAATATCATATCTGTTTATATTTTCCCTATTAATATATAGTTGGTTTGTTGGCAATTTTTAGCTGTTCCCAATAAGTTGCTGAGTCTCCAAGGAGAACACTTTTTCTAAGGCTGGATCAATGGAGAGATATACATTTAGCTTTTTAAATAAGTGTCAGACTTTTTTCAAAGCAGTTATATTATTTATTCCTAACAGTGATATATAATTGTTCCAGCCCGTCCACTTATCATTAATACTTAGAATAACTAGTGTACATTTAAAAAATTTTGGTAAGTGTATACTATTATTGCACTGAGGTTTTTAATTTTCCTTTCAGTAAGGATTAATGATGTTAAGTACTTTTTCATGTGCTTATTTGTGATGTACTGTTTATATATGGTTATTTTGGTTGAGTTTATTGATCTTATCTCATATATTACTTATCATTTCTTATTCAGATTTGAGTTATTCTGTGCCTATTCTAGATTCAAATTCTTTGTTACAAATGTTTTTTGAATATTCTTTTAGTTTCTGATTTTTTCTGCTTTGTCTTCTAATAATGCCAAATGGTATTCATAAGTTTTTTGAACTTAAACTTATAATTTTTGTATGTAAAATAAGACCTGTGAAAGATAGATTCAGAGTTAAACTTCAGGCTTCTAACACCCAATCTGGTGTAGTTTGCACAAATTATTACCATCTCTCAGGAAAGAGATCTGCATTCAGCCTGTCCTAAGAAGGTGCACTGTCTTATCTATGGAATTTCAGAAGAGGTAGCCTCTCATTCACCTGCTAGAATCTTTTCCCTAGTGACTTGTACCAAGGTCAGCTTTTAAGCCTGATGTGTGGAAAATCTCATTAGTACTTTGCTCTATCTCATCTCAGTTTCCTTTTTGAGATCCATCTGATTCTGTCCTGTTTTTCCCCCCTAAGCTACAAGGATTCAACATTTTGCTGTCCTGTGGAACTATTCATCCTTGATCCACCTACTTGGGTCTTTGTCTTAGCAATCCTGTTTGCAAAGTGAGAAGCCAAATTTCTCCCATCCAGCTATTAACTAGGCTGGATTCTGCTTAGCTTCTGAGATCAGATGAGACCTGTAATGTTCAAGGTAAAAAGCTGAATTTCTGTTTTATCTTACATAGTGTGCTAAAAATAAGCCCTTCTTATTTTAAGAAGTTTAGTGTGAATCACTATGAGGAAACAGATAATAATAGTGAAAATAACAGTACCAAGAATGAAGGTTCTAGAAATTCTTGAAACTTTTTACAGTTTCATTCTCTGGTCCCTGGCTCTTGGTCTCCCTTGAAAGGGAAGCAATCAGCCTCTTGCTGGGTATTTGCATTGTTTGTAGGTAAGGCTTCTGTCCCTCTAGCAAGGGACATTCTCTTTTATACTAGTCTTTTTTTCCCCCCTCCAATCAATGCAATAAACTTGGAAGAGTATGCACTGAATTCACACTAGTAGGAAGTCTGCAGCCATTTAAACCTGGTAACAGCCAATTAGCCTGTGGATATTTCTACTGAATAAATGATTCCATTGGATATTCACAGTGGCAGTATTTCCCCAGAATGATTCTCTTGGATCTTCACAGTACGATGGATTGATTCAATTCTGAGTGGGGGATTATACACTTGAATCCAAAATATGGAGTTTTAGAACATAAACAAAAATTTAGAGGTATAGTCCTATTTTGGTGAGTTTCCAGAGGCTGAGAAAACAGAGAAGTAAATTCTCCCAGTTCCCAGAAATTAGCGGCCAGATTCTAAAACTTATCTACTACTAGGAATCCAAAGGTAGAGAGTAGGTAATTAAGGATGAGAACCACACTAGGGTAAGGACAGCCCAAAACAATATTCTGCATGGGAGATGGTGGTAAGGAGTTATATACAGGTGGCTGGAATCTGAACTGAAATATTGACATGAACCAGTGGGAGAAGCTGGAAATGGGTTCTAGAAAGCTAAGTCATAATGGTAAAATTAAGTTACCACCACAAGGGAGGGTCAGAAGTCATTGGTTCCATTGGTTGTAAAGAGGAGAGTCAAAGTGACACACTAGCAGCATGACACCATATTCAGCTCCATCTGCTTCTCATTTCTCTTGCATACGACCTGTATAATGACAACTTCCTTGCCAGTCATCTGTTCTCTTATGTGGTCTTCGTTAAAGTGAACCTGCTCTGTGAGTTCAGAGACTGTTAGAGGTGATCAGAACACTGGGCCTGTGATGCTCATCAATCTCCTCATTTAACATGATGAAAACAACAGAGGTTATCAAGACAATATAAAAATGACACGAGTGAGAATGTGATGGTCTATGAGGAATTAAGGAAAAGCATCCAATGAGAGTCTGTTCAGCCTCAAGGTGATATTTGCTTCAGTCTTTTCTACATTATGGACTCATTATACAATATCTTCCATCCCTTTGTAATTGCATAGTTCAAAGATGAAAAGAAATGGCTGTATTATATATAGATAACCACTCCCCAAGATGGATGTAAACTTCATCAACTGCAAACAGGTACTGATACAATTTTTAAAAGGTTAAAAGAGAGGATGCATGTTAAAACATTTTTGCAAATTCTGAAGAGTGCAGAAATATAAATACCTAGACTCAAACAATGACATATACCCATTTAAACTCACTGACTAAATAGTCCTAGGAATCTGAATCCAGATAATTTGAGGAAGCTTGTTTGTAGGAAAACTTAATGTGTGTACTTATGTCATGTATCGTGGAACTTTGGTTTATGAACTTAATTGTTTCTATGATTCTGGCCACAAGCCAAATTGTATAAGAACAGAATCAGATATACTCATAAGGTCAACACTGAGCTTAACCATTGAATTGAATTCTGTTCTCATCCAATGTGATTTTTGACAAGATTTATGGAAAGAATTAAGTTCGTGAACTGAGGCACTACTATATATGGAAGAAGATATGCCCAGGAGGCATCTGTTAGTTGGGGGAAAGTATACAGACAACAATAATGTTAAGAAATATCGTTTGCTGACAAAATCTTCTGTGTACACAAAAAATCTGGTGCATTCGCATTTTGTCTCACAAAGGCCTTATACATGGTTACCTCCACTGTATGAGACTGGAAAAGAGAGGCAAAGGCTACATACTTTAGTGTGCAGAAGAGGCTGGGGCAGGCTTGAAAGTCTGTGCTATGTAGTTAGCAATCGATTCTCGCTAGTATAAATGAAAGCCCTTGGAAGAGTTTTGGGGTGAGATGTGTTTTTCAGCAAGAATGGATCTGATTTTTCAACTCAGTCAGGGAAGGAGCTGTTCAATTTCCTGCCACCAACACATTCTACAGGAAAAAGGGGGATTTCCTTTGATCTACTATTTGAAACGTGGAATATAGGGGTATTTCTTTAAATCGGGACAGTGGAATCCTCTTTTGCTGACTTTGCTTTGATGAGGGCTGCAGAAACACTGGCCCTAATCTCAGCCAAGAGAGCTGATTAAGCTTGGAAATCACATTACTGGCCTGGAAAAATCGAGGAAATTACTTCTCTTTCCTGCCCCGCTAACTTCTGCACAGGAATTTCTCCTTAACATCAGGGTTCTGATTAGACTGAGATCCAGGAAACCAGCAACCATCCTATTGAAGGGAGAGTAGAATAAAGAGGGAGGAAAAATCCCAGCAGGTGGTTTTTCTAACACCAAACCCCAGAAATAACAGATTTAGGGAAAAGGAGTTGAAGTCCCACCCCCAAACGGGTTCCTAGTAAGCAGACTGAGCTGAACTCTTTTGAACTCCTGGGGACCTTAGCTTGGTGTCCACATCTTGGAGTAGTGGTGAGTACTGAATGAGTTAATACAAGGCTTGTAAACCGAAGCCTGTTTCCCTCCTAGGGAGCACCTGGCAAGATCTGGAGACATTCTTGATTGTCAGAACTGAAAAAGTCCTACAGGTATTTAGAGGGTAAAGACAGAGCTACTAAACATTCTGCATTGTATAGAATAGCGTCCCCACTAACAGGGATGATCTGGTTCATGACATCAACAGTACTGAGATTGAGAAACCATAATTTAAAAGAAAATTCTTAGGATAGGGCCAGCTATATGGTTAGCTCCTCTCAACTATTGCTTGGGTTACAAAACAGTGAGTACAATATAGAACTACTCTGTCTGGGAAACTGTCCCTATTTCTGCTGCCATTACGCCTTCTGATTTCAATTGTCCCTGCCAGGAACTCAATCAGGCTATCACTATCGGTATCACAGAGAGACTCTTATAAAGTTCCTGACTCTTGGTATCATTAGTTTTTGGGTCAAAATCTTACCTTGGTACATCTGATGGAAGAAATACAGGTCCTAAGTGGTGCCTGAGCCACTGGGCCACTGGGTATGAAGTAAGAGACATGGCCTGACATTCTAACGCCTGTGATGGGATGTGTAGATTCCTCATGTATGACAAGAAGTTCAGTTACACAGAAAGAGTAATAAATTTTCATCCCACTGAGATGAGAGGTGACTTTTCAGACTGATAGAGATATATTATCTCTATATAATTAAAATAATTACCTTCTTATGTTGTTTTTCCTACGTTGTTCCAGTATGACAGGGAATTTATGGTGAAGAACATAACCAGAAGAGAAAGGCTACTCTTTGTCTTGGCCAACTCCACTGAAATTATTAGTACTGAAGATATTCTTAAGATTCCAGTTTTCAAATTATTACTCCTAACGTATGTTTTAGAGAATTTTCTGTGGTATTTGAAATTTTTGCTCTTTTTATCATTTAAGTAACTAGGAAGG
The DNA here is from genome assembly GCA_004026965.1 of Petromus typicus. Taxonomy (NCBI): domain Eukaryota; kingdom Metazoa; phylum Chordata; class Mammalia; order Rodentia; family Petromuridae; genus Petromus; species Petromus typicus. The sequence continues at coordinate 47,359 of PVIR01011290.1, forward strand.
AATTTGGGGGATATTGTGTGAGAAAAGAGTGGGCAAGCAGAGACCATGACAGTATTAATCAAAGGAACCAAAGTTTTTTTTTTTTTAGGTTTTTTGAGACAGGGTCTCGCTTTGTGGTTCAGGCTGGCCCTCAGCTCAGCCTCCAACTCACATCACAATCCTCCTGCCTCTGCCTCC
>PVIR01011291.1:0-47578 GCA_004026965.1 Petromus typicus
GTGTGTCGCTAGACCCACGCTTTTGTTTCTTTTTTATGATTACTTTTTTCCCAAAATACCATGTACACAGCAGTGCACATACACAATTGTCTGGAATCATGTAAAACATGATGATGTTCATGTGCATGTTGAAAACATATTGACAGGTGTTTAAAAGTCACAACTTTAAACTTTAAATATTTCATTTGTGTCAGAGCTGGCATTTATTTTAATTTTATTTAGCTTTCATATAAACAAACTTAACAAATTTCAAGTTCAGCTTCTTTGCTTTTTTTATTTTGGAAGGAGAGACTGCCGTGTTTGAAGTACTTAATGACTATCATTTGGTCAAAGGAATTTAGTTGAATTTGACCAAAATTGATATCATGTGCTTGGTGTGCTTTCATGAAATCTGTCCTGTTATTACCTAGGTTTCTACCTTGTCGAGTTAAATTAGCTGTGCAATAGGTCTCACTAAAAAATTAATATGTGAATTCAGGCTTTGCCTTTACCCTGTTTCATTTTTATTTTCCTTTCTGGCCTGTGGTTTTCAACAGTTGGAACAGGAACTGGCTGAAGTCAAGTTATCTGGCAAAAGGAACAGTGATGGATCTGATAACAATAAAGAGACTGAAGTTGCAAAATCAGAAGCCACGGGAGAAGAACCGAGTCTTCAACAGAAGATAATCATCAAACTAAGTGCCTTAAATGAAAGGATAACATTCTGGAACAAAAAAGTAGCTGAGTAAGTTTAATGAATTGTCTGGTTCAGAGTTGAAACATGAGGTGATAAGATGTATAGGGATCATCAGTTAAATTCAGTTTCCTCGTTCAGGAAGAGAAAGAATTAAGAATGAAGACGTGACATGCTCCCCTAGCGCCTAATGAGCATGCGTCCCTCCTTGGACACGGCCGGCCTGCACTTTGCAGTAGAGGACAGCACGCTTCCTTTGTGTGCCCTCGAGTTGCATCTCTGTACGCTAAAAGCAACAGGGCTCTCCTGGCGGAAGGACTCAACAAATTGATGTGATCCCACAAAGTACATAGCAGTTGTCTGGGTCTCAAGGCTTTCTCTATCAAAAGAAGAAACTGATATATTTTAACATCAGTTAAAACTATTATGAATCTCAATGTGATTTGAGACCATTCTAATATAGTATATATTTTTTTCTTCACTAGATTTGAAGCAATGTATCATATTGAAGAAAAGCAAAAGAAGAAAAGCCATGGCTTATTGATCCCATTTTTGCTAATTGAATTGGAAACTGTGGGAAATATCCATTTTGAACAAGGCACTAGATCCGATAACTGGTAAATCTGTTTGAAGTTTATAGTTTTAAAATAACTTTGAGTGGTAGTTTCATCAACCAGAATATCAACTTATAATTTTAAAATGTCCCCTTTCAAAACATTTTTTGTAAGGCATCTTAATCTAACAAATCCTGGCAGTTAGCTACTTCACCACTTACCCATTTCTCTGTATACATTCTGTCAGCTAACTATGAAGACATCAGAACAATGTGTCCTTTATATTTTCCCAATTTTTGTGACCTAAAAACCAGAGTATCATTTAGAAAGCAGTTATTTTCTATACATTTCTACTGTTTGTTTGGACACTAGATAGAGGCTTGGATTCTGAATACTGGTTGAGAAGCTAAAACGCAGCAGTACCAGCTCAGCGAATGTTGCTCACTTGGAAGGAAGTGTCCTAGCCAGTATCTTGTAGGCCTCTAATCAAGGTGATGCTTGTTATTGAGAGCTGGCAGTGGTCATAGTACGCATGAGCCCTGGACGTTAGAATAAGGGGTGTGCTTAAACCAAGGTTTGGGATCAGTAGCCCGTAGAGACAGAAATGGAAAGAAGCGTGGGAAACGGAAGCAGGAAAAAGGGTCCACACTTTAAAAGCAAGACCTTTCAGGAGAAATAGGAAATGGGTGTATTTCCTGAATAGTGGGCACGATTAGAATCCTTAAAGAAAAAAGAAAGCCTTGAAAAACTTATCAACTGTGACTTTCCTATCTCTGAAGTCACTTTCTCAAAACTGAGGATCCTATGAAAGGACCAGTGATGGCCCAGAGCTTTAGGGGGAACACGGGGTCTGGAGGTCCACCAGGAGACGTATGACACCGTAAGTGGGCCTGGTGTGTCACCCTTGGCGTGAAACATGGTTTTACTGAGCCAGTTGCAAAATAAATACTGACTATTGAGGATTATTGAGAATGCCAACTGTACATTTAACTGTAACATTAACTTTTTAGGGGGAAAAAGGCAATTATTAGAAGTTACTTTAAAACAGCCCCCAGATGTCCACTAGAGATAGCTTTTTATTCTTCAATGTTTGAAAACTTCTCACAGGTCTTCAGGAGTGCTTCTCAAGAAAGACTTAAAAACTTCATTTTGTGTCATTGTGTCCATTTACCTAGCGGTTTACACCGTTTGGTACTGGATCTTTGTGTATAAGAATATAAAAGGTGTGTGTATCGATTCCTACATTAGCGAGTAAGGCTTGGTGTTTCCAGTGCAGAACTGAAGGGGTCTCGCACCGGACATGCACGCAGCTTTTCAGTCTTTCACTTACATTTGTTTGACCTAAACAGAATTGTTGATTATTATTTTAAAAAAAAAAAAAACTTATGGCAAAGTAAACTCTTAATAAGCAGATTAATGAAAAAATATTTAAAAATGAAATTACTAAAAAGGTGCTTAGAGGGCCAGGGGTTTAGCTCAGTGGTTCTGGCGCCTGTCTTGCAAGCACAAGGACCTGGGTTTGATCCCCAGAACCCACATACAATACTGGGTTTGGAAACTCATGCCCAGCAGCAACCAGTACCACATACCACAGTGCCGGCGTGTCGGCTCACGCCTGTCATCCCAGCACTTGGGAGGCAGAGGCAGGAGGATTGCTGTGATGTGAGTTGGAGGCTGAGCTCAGGGCCAGCCTGAACTACAAAGCGAGACTCTGTCTCAAAAAACCTTAAAAAAAAATTTAAAAAAAGGAGCTTAGATAGTATGCAGTCTAATACTAAATTAGATTGCTTTGATGGGTTTTGATAAGCATAAAGATCATTTATTTGGTTCTGATAAGAATAACCTTACTCCATTTTAAGGAGATAACCAAATCTATGATGACAGAATTTCAAAGGCTCCTTTTTACTTAAAGCATACTACAAGTTTGGCTATGTTATGGCTGATCTTTTACATGTATTAAAAAACAACAACTAAAACACTTTACATTGATATCTGCAACATTTCTGGTGGCTTTATTTAAACATTCACTTCTTATTCATTAATATTTTTAGGGCCAGGGATTTAGCATTTTATTAAAAAGTACTTGAGTAGAACTGGGAATCACATAGAAAGATTTTCTAGTAAGATAGCCTTATTACTTCAGTAAAAAATATTGCAGATTTCTAATTATATATTATTGAACACATTCTAATTTCATTTATGAAATAATTACTATATATTTTGGTTCTAAAATATCATTATCTTAGAAACATACCAGTTGATTGCTGGCACTGTAGCTTTATCATTATACATTTACATTATCATTATGCGTTTGCTGCCAATGAGTTATCCTTTGACCTCAGACAGTGTCCTGAGCAAGGAAGGCACTGTTCCTCCACCTACCTTTAAAGAGAACTTTAAAGTGCCACAAAAAATATATATAAGTGAATCTATAAGCTTTTTGGGGAGTATATGATATTTTGTATAGTTTATGAATCATAATATCTAGCATAGGACTAGATTCATAGCCCAATATATAAATTAGTAATTGAAATTTCCATGTTACTTTATAAGTACTCTTTTAATAGTTTTACTTTTGTGTATATATTTTCAGTAATTAACCTAACTAGAAGTAAAGATTTCATGGTATACTCTTTCTAGGAGCAATGGCAACAAATTTATTGTTTTATACAGTAAGATGTTAGTTTTAGGGGCCGGGGATTTAGCCCAGTGGTTCCAGCGCCTGTCTTGTAAGCACAAGGGCCCGGGTTCGATCCCCGGTAACTACATACCACAAGGCTGGGCATAGTGACTCACGTCCACCAGCAGTCAGTACCACACAACACAGTGCCGGATGTGGTGGATCACACCTGTAATCCCAGCACTCGGGAGGCAGAGGCAGAAGGATTGCTGTGAATTCAAGGCTGAGCTCAGGGCCAGCCTGAACTATAAAAGTGAGACCCTGTCTCAAAAAAGAGATGTTAGTTTGAGTCAGCAAGTGAGTTAACTAGTTAGTGAACCTTTGTCAAGGCTACGATGTACATTCTAATAAGTCAGATCCGGTTCTAGGCATTGAAAAGCATGTACATCCCACACTTAAGTGCATCATCTGTGTAGTCACAAAAGTCTGCAGGCGTCTTTTGGTTGATGAGTCTCTCCGTCTGTGATGTGTACCAGTGTGAGTGCTCGTAAGCTGAGGTCTCGCCGAGTGAGGCACTCAGGGAAGCTGAGGGGCCTCACTCTCCTGACCATAAGCCACTGGATACTGGATACCATAAGTCACTGGTAATCCTGTCTCTTGATTTTAGAACTTAGTATTTTTCTATTTCATGCTTTTCCTTGTTAGTCTTCTTTCCTGTACTTTCATGTTACCTATAGTTACACCTTCTCTCATGGGCTCGAGTCCTGAGTCTATTAGAAAGAGAAATGGCTATTGGACATTTCTACCTGGATGTCCAACTGGCAAAGCAGAATCTACACATTAAAAGGGAATCGGCTGTGGTAGATTATCTCGAGCAATGAGAGACAGAAGACTGAGGTTCCAACTGTGTAGCTTTGAAATGTCCATCTAGTCCATCTGAACTTGTATCTTAATTTACTTTTCTCATTGCTGAGTCTAAATACCCGACACCCCAAGTTAAAGGAAGAAGGTTAATTTGGCTTGCGTGTGACAGAAGTTTCAGTCCACAGTTGGCCGGCCCCAAGGCAGGTGGCCTGGCAGAGGGCACTGCAGAGGAGAGACAGGCCACAGCGAGCAGGAAGGCGAGGCTCATGAGCCCCCCTCCTGCTCCTCGTTTGTTACGCTGACTACCCTGCCCAGGTCAGGTGCAGCAGTCGTACCTTTAATCCCAGCCAGATCTGTGCCAGACTATCAGTGGACTGATTTAGTGTCATGTGTACCTTTGATCCTGGCACCACAACTCTAGATCCAGCACCCCTTGGAAGTCCCTGCCACGAGCACCTGAGGCTTTAGGGGGACATCGAGATATTGCCACAACAGTAGGTTCAGATGAGATCGTGTGAAAGTACTTCACCTGGAACTTGGATGTTTTTGTTCGGTTTGGGTTTGCCTAGCAAACATCAGAGACATTCTCGACCCTGTTCTCTCCCTCAGGCTCCACTACCAGCCGGCGCCAAGAGCTGGGCGCCAAGAGTCAGCTGTTGCCACAACACGTATCACAGCGCTTGCGTGCAGCAGGAGCTCAGTGTTCGTTAGTCAGGAAAGATTCCTAACTGTTCTCTCATGACTCTTGCTGACTTCTTCTTTCACAGAAAGCACTCACAAAGACAAAACCAAACAAAAACCTTTAACTGATGTCTGCTTCCAAATTACCTTTAGACTCTTCACCTAGAAACGAGAATTCAGTGTCTCTCTGCCTTGGTCACGCCTTTCTGAACCTTCCACAGTCACTTCAGCTTCGTGCCTCCTGTCCTCAGTTCACAGGTGATACTACCGCACAGATGGTTTTGTCTGTCGCCTCCCTTCACCCAGAACACCTTTGTGTCCCTGACCCAGTGTTGTCATCGCCCAGAGGCTGAATTTCTGTCAGAAAAAGAAAGCTCTTTCCGAGAGCTATTTGTGGCCAGACCAGAAGCTAAGTATGTCCACTCATCATTTCTCCGCACTCCACTCCGGCCCCACCAGTTTACCCCAGACTTCCGCGCCCCTGTAGGTGTCCGAAAAAACACACTGAAAAGGCAGAACTAAGTGAGAAATCGGGGAGCCGCGGGTTGGCCAGTGCCAGTGCAACCCACGGGCGACCAGGTCCTCTGCCCCGATCCACCAGATGGCAAAAACTTATCTAAAACGCTGCGACAAGGAGCCTTTGAGAGTGGAGGGATCCGGACGGACAGCCTCGCGGGCTGCAGGACTTGTTCTTTAGGTAGACGTGGTTGAACTGGATCCAGAGAATGATCTGTCTCTGGGCAGCGCAGAGGGTAGTGTGACTTTTTCGCGATAGCTGGGAACTGGTCGCAGGCATCATGCTGGACCGTTCCACTGTTCGTTCATTTCTGTATCCACCACGACTGTAAGTTCCTTCGCTCACGTTCAGCTCTGCTGGATTCTGAGTGCGGGGCACAGCTGTGCACGTCGAGGTAAAGGAGACCCACGTGCCCTCGTGCGCGTCGCTCCCTTTCTTGTTAATTTGTTGTTTGAAGTCTCAGTGTAGCTTCTGTACCGAGAACGGCCACGTGAGGGCAGCAGAAGGCCAGCCAGCATTTCAGGTCCTCGTTCCTGAGCCGCCTCTTCCCGCTCTCCGGTCAAATATCTTTTCCAACACTTTTTCCAAGACCCTATCTTGTTTTTCATAAATAACACTTTTATGAAACATAACATTTCTAAAACAAACAAACAGAAAACCCCACTACTGGTTATCTACCCTTCTTTTGGGGCAAATTATTTTAGTATTTGACTGACTAAAAGACTGCTGACTTCTGACGCTTCTGCAGTTTATTGTTATGTACTGTGTTTTGATACATCAATACTTGACTAGTGGTACTTTTAAATTTTAAAGGTTAATTGCAGTGTGGAACTATATTAGTGAACTTTTTATACTTTGACATTAAAATATTTCACATGTAACCTTATACATTTTGGTCATTTGAAAAATATTAGCTCATTCAGTTGAGTTACACAGATCTTTCAGTGGTTGGTATAATGGGGAATTATTTGATTTATGGCTTTACCTGTTTATTTTTTACCAGTTGCTCCTGAAAGGTAGGTTTCATGAGAGCAGAGACGTTGTGTCTTTTGCTTCTGAGTCCCTGGTTAGGAAGTCATAACTGTAGTCAGCGAAAAGATAATGTCCATTTGGACTAGGAGAGTAACAGTGGTGATGAAGCGTGATCATATTCAGGATGCAGTTTAGATCAAAATGTGTATTTGAGACAGACATGCTGAAGAATTAGTATTGGCAAGCAAGAGAGAAAGAGGTTATCTCTGTGTCTAACCTGGGCTACCAGTTAGAGGGCTGTGCTGCATGTAGGACTGAGATGGCAAACGCTCAGGAGGGTAAGTTGGAGGCCCGTTACCATGTAAGTTACGTTGACAGCTGTTACTTACACTGGTAGACATATCAAGTAGGCAATGAGATATTCCAGCTGGGTATATTTAGGCATGTTGGACAGAGATTAAAAATGCAACAATGTATGAGGCCATATGTCAAACTAAGGACCAGATGAAGTCACCCAGGGGGAGTGTGTGTGACAAGAAGCCAAAAGCTAATTCCTGAAGGAAATCCACCATAAAGGTCTGTTAACCAAGAAGGCGCCAAGCAAGCTCCCAAAGAGCAGCCAATAAAAAGGAAGCCAGGGATGTATAATTTCGCTGAAGCCAGTAAAAGCAAGCATTTTATCAATTTAGGATTGATCAAGCAACTTACCTTTTAGTCAGAAAAAATACAGAATAATTAATTTTTAAAAACCCTATATTTTACTGCTTCAATATGTAGCATCTTTTATTGATTGAATAAGTATGCATGAAAGAAGAAAGTCTGTTATTTTGTTTACATATCTTCTGCATTCCCACATAGGTATAACTCCTGTTATGAATTAATCCTGTCACGTTTCTGTACATCGGATTTCAGAGCATATGGTATCACAGGAGTGAAAGTAAAGCACGTCATTAAAGTTAACAATCGTATTCTGAAACTCAGATTTGAAGAGAAACTTCAGAAGTTTTTGGATGAAAGAGAGATACATGATTCAGAGTAAGAAACCAAACTCTGTGATGAACAATTTTATACAGGGCTGGCTTTTTTTTTTTTAAAGTCTAGTTTGAAGGTTAGCAGTATTGAAAATACAGCCTCATACTTGATCTCTGCACTGTCCTTTTTGGAGTGGGCGTGAAGGGTAAAGGTATTAAAAAGAGCGGATATCCAGGGTAAACAGAAATGACTCCGTACGGCATGGGATTATTTTACCTGTGGCTGAGCTTTTGTGAAACCTGTTCTCTCTGTTGCAATTATTCTTCAGGAGCTACCGAAAGATGCTGGATTGCCTTTTTTATGTTTTTGACCCGGAAGTTACAGTGAAGAAAAAGCACCTGCTGCAGTTACTTGAAAAAGGATTCCAGGAATGTGAAACCAGCAAGGTAGCTGAACTGTCTTTTAGCCAAAGGCTTTCTCCCCGCGGGCCGCAGCGCGGACACAGGCTGCGCATGCGTGTTCCTGTCCTTCACTGAGGTCTCTAGCGCGCTTCGGCCGTTTGGGGAAAACTCAGTGACTTCATACAAAGAGGAGCCTCTTCTATCTCTGTGAACTGCGTTGTCTGTGCACGGCGTTACTTAATCCTGCTCGCATCTTATCTTTTATTGTATTGTGATCCTTTGGTTATTACTTTTGAGATCACCCTTTTTTAAGAGGTTATAAACCTACTACTGCTCTCCAATCTCCCGGAACTTCTTAAAGGTCTTCTCTGACTTGAAAAAAGCCGTTTTCTGACCTCTGCAGTCTGTTTGAGGTTCCGTCCATTCTTTCTTCTCTACTGCGCTGTCTCCCACTTTAATGCTGGCACTGCTTTCTCCCCGGCTACTCCTGACCTCCAAAGTAGCCAACCAGCTCTTCCCAGCCCTGGTAGCGACCCCGGTCCCCGCCCACCCTAGGAGGCGCCTCTGTCCAGCTCCCCTGGGGCGGCCTTGCTCCTCCCCGACCTGCGGGCCCACGAGGGTGAGTGACAGAGCCCTGGAGTCAGCGCAGTGCCCAGGCGGCGGGGCTCAGGCCTCCAGCGGGCAGAGGAGCCGGGCCTGCTGCTCCCTCGCTTTTATTCACCTAAACAGACGCAAGCAAGCGGACTAGCGCAGGATCCGCCTGGCTTGCAGCGTCGTCAGCACGTTCTCTGGGGAGCTCCTTCACCTTCCTGCCTTCACTTGTCCCGAAGGTGCGGTCACCGCGGAGAGCAGGCTGTGCTGAGAGCAGCGGAGGCCAGTCAGGCCGTCACTCTCTGGCCGTGACATCCTCCTGCTCTGGCCGGGACAGCCCGAGCGCACTGGGACTTGGTGTTCTCCTGACCATTTTCCCATCCCGGCACATGCCGGATTCTCACACTGCCGCGTTCGAGGCCTCACCGGGCTGCTCACCATGACACGTGCCTTCGTGGCCCTGTCCCCATTTCTTCTTCTCTGTAGAGTGAAGAGTAGGATCTGCTGCTCTGCCCGCAGGGGTAACCACTACGGACACACCACTGCGGAGGTGTAGAGGTGCAGCGGGCCCAGACTGAGTGCACCTGATTCACCAGGCTCCGGTCTCCCCCTCTGAAATTCTTCTTCAACATCCACAATATTACACTGTTGCTCTCTTCTTGTTTTCTAATTGTCCTAACATCGTTTCCTTTTGTCCCTCATTTGGCCTGTACGTGAGAACCCCACAGTATTAATCTTAAGTGTCCTGCCTTCACACACCGTCAGCTACGCTCGTTGGGGGGGGTGGGTCCTCGTTGTACGAAACCAGACGAGCTGAGCGTCGTGCTGTGACCACACTGGACAGTTAAGATAAATGCTCACGGTCCGCATTAAGAGAAGGTTCTGCTGTAGTTACTGTCTCATTCCTGAAACTCAATACCCAACGCCTGTAACTTCATGGAGAAAAGTTCATTTCCACTCACAGGTTGTAGAAGTTTCCATCCATAGTAAGGTGGCTCCAGAGCAGGGTGGCATTGCAGAGGAGAAGCAGTTCATGGCATTAGAGCGGAGCAAAGAGAAGCAGTTTGGGTTAGGTAGGCAGGGGCTGGCCGGAGTAGAGGGGAAAAAAACTAGCTTCAACTCGGCTCCCAATTGTCAGGTGTACCTGACAGATACAGCTGGTGTTGTACCTGTAGCAAAGCTATTGTCAGGGATACCAGGTCTGCCCAGGCAAGCTGGTGCTGTACCTGTAGCTGTCCTAAACACAACTTCTGGCCATGTTTACCTTTGATAAATGCTGTTTCCTGCCCCTTTCCTGATGGCATACTCACCTGCCCCTCTAGGTTGACTCCAAGTGTTGTCCTGTGTGAAGCCTTTCCTGAATTCCCAAATGCTGAAGCCCTCTCTCCTTGTTCTTTTAAAAAGCCAATGAAAATGAACTGTTATCCGATGATTTACTTAAGACTTCCGTCATCAATTTAAAACATAAATTTACATTCACCTCTCAGTCTTCTTCATGGACTCAAAGCCTTTGGCTGTGAAATTAGGACCCCTTGCATCCACCTTGTACCAGCTGAAATCATATTTCGTAGGAGTTTGGGTTTCCTTAAAGTGGAACATGTACTTAGATTCTGGCAGAGCAGCCGGCATGCGGGTCCCCCTAGGTCCTGAGTGCCGCACACCACTGCGAGGCTCTGCTCTGCCTCCCCCAGCCTGTCCTGGCAAACAGCCACTCTTAAATTCCACTTAACTTTCTGCTTAGTTCTCAGAGAAACAACTTTCCTTCCATTTCATTCTTTACATGATGCACTCATTTCAGTGGCAGCGACAAGGGGCGTAAACATGTTCAAGAGCAGAGCCGACCGTAGGGAGGCACACGGCTGTCCCCCTGCCGCAGGCTTTTCCTTGGGGATGTGACGAGATTGTTAGAGGAGCTCAGTGGAGGCTATTGCCTGCGCCCCACAGTGTGGGTAGCCCCGATGTGAGCTGTTTGTCCAGGAGCAGACTGTGTTCTGTGTCTCTGTTGTGTACACTGATGGGTGCATGAATTTACTGTAATTAGATGGCTTTGTGAAGTGCAGTTGCACCTGGAGGCCATCTCCTTCTGTCTACTGTGTCCAGCTTGCACATTTCTTTGTCTAGACACATAGCATAAAATAGTACATCATCTGTATTGAGATCAAAGTATTGTTAATTTCGTAAAAAAATTCAGGTGTTTATTTTTTGCAGCTGCCTCTCAAAAGAGAAGCTGTTGTCCTTGCCAACAACCTAAGTATGTGCGAATGTCCCCGAATTGAGTTTCTACAGCAAATATACAAGGACGAGAAGAAAAGCTCTCTTAATCACGAGCACTTCAAACATGGTAATACAAGTGTAGAGTGTTTTTGAATTCTTAGGTCTTCAGATTTTTTATTTTCGTATGATGTTTGATACTTGGTTTTACCGATCCCAGAGATTGTCATCCAACCATTTTATTTTATATTTATTAATGTAACAATGAATGACTTAATTTGGCTGCGTTGTCAACAGACATTAGTGTATATCACTCTGTATCTGCATTAACAGACTTATTTATTATTCAGATATTTAATACAACTTGCATATACTTTTCAGAGTATGATTTTGTTAGTCATGTTTTGAACACACACACACACCCCAAAAATCACAGGAAGAGGAAAAGAGAATATGGCCCAAATATCTGATAATCTCATAAAGCACTCTATGGTAAGACTTACTTGTCTTTAAGATAAGTTAAAATGGCAAGAAAAATCGGTTAGAGTCAAATTGTGAAGTCCATGGACTACTCTGTAAGTTTCTTTGCAGAAAATAAACATTTGACATTTAGTTAGTTATTCTCTCTATATATGAGTGTATATATATCATATAAATTTTATATATACCCAGTACATGTGAACATGTTTTCCCCTCTAGATTAAGGTGCTTGGAACTCACCTACATACTGAAGATCCCTAAAAATCATTGAATCTGAAAAAAAAACCATTTCTAATCACTACCTATAAAATGGTCAAATGATTGTTTATATTATGTATATGCTACATAAAAATATCATATAAGCATGAACATACAATAATTACATAATATAACATGTATTATACATAAGTATGCATAAAAGAAGTATATTTATAAATAGTAATATGTATGTAATAAATACAGGAAACAATTTGTAAGACCCTCGGGAGAGTTTCGCACAGATTGGGGAAGTCTTCTCTCCCGGTTCTCTCTCCCCCTCCTCTGTTATTACCAGGGAGGTGATGTGTGACAGGTATACAATCTGAAAACTAAGGTTTCTCCTTTTTGATGCTTATAAATATTTATAATCACATAATTGAATAACACGAGGTATCATAAAGTCCATAAATACATTTTGAGGCATAGTACCAAAGAACATGTAAGATCAGGTTGCGATGCAGATTAAGGGACACCTGCCTCTCTGGGAAACCTCGTTACCACTTCATACCTACTAAAGATTGGGTAATCAGAAATTTAGTTACTTAATTCTGTAAGAGTAGCGTTCTGGGCTCTGGACTACAGATCTGCTAAGATGATTCACATTGGGCTCAAATGTGTGTTTCCATTCCATAAATAATAAGAAAATTATGTCAATTATTGGATTAAATTTTCCCCACTTGAAAAAACATCTTACTTTAAAGAAATTCTTCTATTGCCATCTTGAGAAATACTTCATGATGTTCTACTAGAACCTTTCAGAATGTTTGCCAAAGATAATTAGATTCTTCCAATTTACATTTTATATCTTATACATTGTAAAAAAGATCTTTTGACTGTTTTATATGTAGTGACTAGAAATGATTTTTCAGATGTAGTGATTCTTAGGAATCTTTTCATATTTGAGTAAATCCTAAGGATCTTAAAGGGGAAAAAGTGCTCATATGTATTTATGTAGTGCTTCCCATGTCTTAAGGTATATAAATTTTAGTTAACAACAAAAAAACTTTTGACATGACTTAACCAAAACATGGCTAAATTACTATGTTCTTTCTTTTCTGCAAAGCTTAGTGTGGTATAATCACAGGATTCCTCTTTTTTAGCCATTTAATTTATGCAGCAAATATTGTTTATGCAGCAAATATTGTTTATGCAGCAAATATTGGCTGAGCGCCTGCTCCAAGTACGTTAGATCACGCAGCGGGGCTGTGTGCTGTACAGTCGCAAGCAACACAGGCAGGTCTTGGCCTTGAGAGAATGTAAGTCAAGTCTGGGACTGATAGAGATGCTTATGGTAGAAACTTAGTGAAGTAACTTGTTGTTAAATATTATTTCTTTTCTTTTTTTCATATTCAGGCATCCTCCTCATTACAAAGGTTTTTCTTGGCCAGAGTGTTCAAGCTCGTGAACAAGAATCCATCAGTCAAGCCAACTATGCCATGGTTAATTCGGTGTTCGTGCCTCAGCAGTCTTTACAGTGTATGCCCACCATAAAGGAAATACTTTAGTCTCTCTGAATCTAAAACATTCATAATGAATACAGCAGTTTACAGCTTACAGCATATAGTTTAATCTCTACCTATCAGAGTTGGTAAAGTTTCCTACAAAATCTGTTTCTTCATCCTAATCATTTTTTTTATTCCGTATCTGAAGTTATTTTTGTATGTGCATAGTTTATTTCACACATTTGAATATATAATCAGGTACCTCCACAGAGCTACCCCTCGATATCTCTGGGAAATTGGTTCTGGCTGGGGCCCCTCATCTTCACAGCCATCAAAATCCATGGACACCGTGGCCCCTTATATAAGATGGTGCAGTGCTTGTGTTTAATCTGTAAAGTCTCCCCATGTGATCTCCGTGACTTATCATGCCTAACATAATGTAAATACCATTCAAATAGTTGTTATATTGTGTTATTTGGGAAATAATAAGAATAAGTCTTGGGGTCAGGGATTTAGCTCAGTGGTTCTGGCACCTGTCTTGCAAGCGCAAGGGCCCGGGTTCAATTTTCCAGCAACCACATACAATACTGGGTATGGAGACTCATGCCCACCAGCAATCAGTACCACACACCATGGTGCCAGGCATGGTGGCTCATGTCTGTAATCCCAGCACTCGGGAGGCAGAGGCAGGAGGATTGCTGTGATGTGAGTTGGAGGCTGAGCTGAGGGCCAGCCTGAAATACAAAGCAAGAGCCTGTCTCAAAAAAAAAAAAAGAAGAATAAGTCAATATATGATCATTGCAGCCTTTTATAAAATAGTTTTATTCTGTGCTTGGTTGAGTCCATTGGCGCAGACCCTGTGGGTGTGGAGAACTCGTGTGCATCCCTGACATCAATGTATGTATTAGTTTTCAAAGAGAAAGAATCTCAACTCTTAACAACAGTTATAGAGCAGTACTTTCCTGAAAAAACCATAGCTATTTATTCAGCAGTGACATGAAAAATATGAAAAGGAGAGGATATGATTAAAGTGAAACCCCACTAGTTTGTGTAGTGAGACAATGATAGGAAATAGTAATACAGTGAAGGAGCTGGAGGGTGGGGAGAATTATAAAAACTCTCAATAACATAATTCTTGGAAGTTATGGAGGATACTTTATTGTATGATCTATATAAGAGGTAAAAAGTATGTTTGATTGTTTTGCTTGTTTTTGTTTTTGTACTAGATCCCGTCGTGGAACAAAAAAGTTGTAATTGTGGCTTTCGGCAGTGCAAGTGGTTTGTCTTTGATCCTGACCTTGTTTTGCCAGAGTACGTCGTTGAATTTGAGTTTACAACAGTGGTATGACTCTTTACATATATCTACAAGGAGAGATTCCTTAAATAGGGACAGAACAGTAATTTGAAGTGATTTGGTTGCATGTCAAACATGTGCGTAAGCGCGTGTTGTACTTGTGGAGCTGATGTGCACGTGTGCATACCGGGAATGACTATTTGATGGAAAACAACTTTCAAAACAAATCACTATAATACATAAATGTTTGTGTCATGTAAACATACTGTACGAGTAGCACATAATGTAGTTTCACTGGAAAAACTTCAAGCTGTGTTGAAGGCTGCAGGGTCAACATGGAAATCTGTCTTCCTTTTAAGCTTCTGCCGTCCCTTTACCAGGCGGTCCCTGTTATCAGCTCGCAGGGTTTGCTTTCAGCCCTTTTGTTTGTACATGTACATACATAAAAACCCACACCGTTTGGTCTAGTAAAAATCATTTTTAAGTCTTCTGTGATTTCTTTTTAACAATGTGTTTCTGATTGCTACGTTCCTTTACAGTTCACTGTAATGACTTAATCCTCTGAACTTCACTTTGAACGTCGATTTTTAAAAATGTGAGCTTCCAAATGGCGTGTGTTTGGCTAAAGGTTACATTTTCGCCCTAAATGTGAATTTGATCCCTTCTGGTTTACGCCTCATGAGTTCTAGTCTTCTGTTAGTTTTTTTCTAGTGCTTTGTTGTGGGGCATTTGAAGTTTATCTTTTGCTAGTTTTGAGGAGCTTCTGGTGGACCTGAGAGGCTGCACCCGTGCTTGGTCTTTGATCTCAACCCTGGACCTCTGAAGGCACCCTGGTCTCGTCGGTATTACCATACTATACCACCAAGCAGTCCCTTCATCTGTTCTACATAGCCTGCTTATTTTAAAAAATGATGAATACATTAACCAAATTTTGAGCATTTTAAATACATTTTCAGGTCAAGAGCCACTCTTTATTTTCTACATTCAACAATATTGTCATGGAAGAAAGCAACAGCCATTCAGAAAGATCAGTGTTATCCCAGGATTTGAAATTGGATGAGGAAGTCCTGGCAATGGAGCCTGCAGTTAAGCCCCGAACCAAACTTACTAATTTGGATGATAAAACAATACTTTCCCTTGCCAATACTGATGTTTACACTCAGATTGTGGTGAGTACTAAATAAACAATAGAAATAAAAGCTCCAGGGGATATAACATAAAATGTCATATTCTTTAGTAGCATAATTAAATGCTAAAAATTAGAGATTTTAGTTACAAGTCTGGTTTTTGCATTGATTTATTCTATAATTAACTAGAAACTCCCTATGTTAGGGGCAATGAAATAATATTTAGGGGTTTAAAAATGAATACGTTATTTTTCCTCCCTGAACATCAGTACAGTGGAGATTTGTTAACAAATGTAGGAACTTCGGAGTTGCTGGGAATGCTCCACAGAGGGAAGCTTTGAGTAGACCATCAAGTGGATTATCAGTTGCTTATATCTTCTAGACAGAGGAAATACTATCTATTGGCACATGCTTTTGGAAGATATCAGTATCTTTCAGGAGCACTGAGAAATTCACTGTAAGGTACTGGTTTAGACACAGGTTGAAATTAAAAGGAAGACTTAGGAAGCTGCAGCTGGAAAAGAAGGCTGTGGCCACATTAGGTTGGGTTTTGGAAGCTGTCCTTAAAGTGTAGGGTCTTTTCCTTAAGGAATAAATTCTTAGTTTTTAAAGTTTATAATTTTGATAGCTAGTAGATGCATTTAATTGGTCTGATTGTTGGTGTGAAAAGCCAGTAGAAAACTGTTTTGCAGAAATCCAAAGGAGATCATATTACCTGTAGTAACACAACAGTAGTGGTAATAAAATATAACAAGTGGGTTGAGAAGCATTTGTGCAATTAAGTGTATATGGAAAAGAGATGGTCAATAATGTGTTAAAACTCTTAGGATTAAAACTACAGGCCAACAAGCAGGCATGGAAGGGAAGATGATGAATTCAGTTGTAGACATGTTAAATACAATGTGTCTTTAGGATATTATCATGAATGACACACATATATGATTTATAAGGTAATTAGTCTCTATAACTTGGCCTTTCTTCACAATTGTAGCTAATTTTAGGTGCTATTAGAAGTTAAGTTATTTGTCCCTTTAAAGAATTTGGCTCTGTTCACAGTAGGACATTACTACATGCAGATAAAAATAGATACCTGATTTTATTGTGATGATACTCACTTGCTAAAAATACTATAGTCAGTTGTATTAACACGTTTTCATGTGACATTGTTTGGGGTTTTTTGCACTATAAGTGAGAATCATCTTCACTTGATACCACTCATAGTTGTGTCGTTTTAGACAGAAACACATGTAGGCATCAGGATCTCTGCTAAATGTAAAATACGGTGACTTTCATTTTCACATAATCAAGGATGCAGTGGGCAGGAATGCTGGGATCATGTTCGGGCTTAGATAGCTGTTGTGTCAGACTCTCCCCACCTCCTGTGGTGTTCCCTCCTCTGACTTCACCATTCACAACCTGTCTCCTGGGTCTGGAGCCAAGTTCCTGCCATTAAGATGGATCTTTACTCTGTCTTGTGAAATTTCTTGTGAGATACCCAAAATCTCAAGGGCTCCCACCATTCACTGACGAGCCTGAGAAATAGAACCCTCCTAAGACCTTAACTGTTATCTGAAAAGAATGTCATGCCCATCAGTGAGAAACTTAGGCTAAGTTGGAAATTGGTCCAGCAAAGATGGTATAAATTACTCTTACCTTTTTAACTTCACACATTATTGGAGCGTTTTTTAATATTGATATTCTCTTAATGTTATTTAAAAGAACTGCTTTCTTATTATACATTATATTGGCTCAAATAATTGTTCTGAACATATTAGATATTGGCACTTAGGTAGAGTGTAGAATGTAATCTATTTTATTTTTAACTTATATGTATCTTACTGCAGAGTCTCAATCTACATGGCAGCGGCTTGACTAGACTACGAGATCTCTCCAAACTAACAGGACTTCGGAAACTGAACATCAGCTTTAATGAACTGACTTGTCTGGATGACGTATACCACTTGGTAAGAACTATTCTTTGGAAATATAACAATAATCAAACTCCAAGACTAGAATGGTGGTTCTCCTGTCCTGGGGGCTGGGGGAAAGGAAGATATGCTGGCCAGAGGACACAGACTTGCAGTTACAAGGGGAACCGGTCCTAGTGCCTAACATACGGTGTGGTGGTGATGTGTATATCAAATCACATTGCATAAGTTGAATGTAGTCATACTTAGTCGACTAGCTTAATATTTTGTTTTAAAAACCCTGGAATAGCAAAAACAATCATAAAACTAAACAAACGATGAGTTGGAATAAGGACTTTTAAAAAGTTGTTCTTTTGAGAGGACAGTTTGGGATTTTTAAGAAAATATTTAGGTAAAGTGACATAATTGATGAATAAATTACTTTAATAAGTATGACTTCATATATACCACGTGCAAAACTGTACAGCCCAAATAAAGTATACACATACTGTATTTTCCTTTCTCTGAAATAGGTCTTTTTATTTGTGAACCAGAAATATGCTTGCATTCATATGTGATTTCTACCTACTTTAAACATATTAAAATAACTTCTCAAATTTGTTTTTGTGAGAATTCCCTTCTTCGGCATCATTTCCATCTTTCCTGCTCTTTGTTTGTGCGGCCTTCTTTCATCCCTTCTCGTGAGTCGCTCTTCCGTCTTCGCTCTCTCTCCTGCCACTCGGCCTCCGGCCCGGCGCTCCTTCCCGCCCCGCCTGTCCTTCTCCTGCATTCCCACCTGTCACGTACACAGATGCCACTTGACTGGTGTCTGCCTCTAGCACGAGGCTGGCACACCAGGGTGCATGTCGTGGGCTCCGATCTTGTCTGACTTCTGTTTTTTTCGCTGTATGTCATGTAACAAAAATAACTGGTTGTGTGGCTCTGGAACCCCCCAGCGTCCCGATCCATGTGTCTCTGGATCACTCACATACGGTCTCCGAATTTTTCACTCCCAGCTCTTCCTTATTCTCTACTTCATTGTGACCCTATAAAAGCTTTTCGTTGCTTCTTAACCATTGTGGTAAAGCTGTTACTTTATTTACTGGCTTTACATTTCAAGCATTAAACCCCTTCCTTCTTTCTTTTGGTGGTCCAAATAAGTAAATAGAATTCCTGGTTTCACTAGGCAGCTGAGTAAAAATGTGGGCATGTGACGGGGGAAGAAGATGGATTCTGGGTGATTGGCGTTTTTACTTAATTGTTTTGATGGCTTGCAGGCTGTTACAAAGGTTATGACAGTCCTTACGCCTTTGCTCGGGCACAGCATCTCTTGAGATGGGAAGCCCCATAAGAAGTGCTAGTCCAATAACACAAACCGTGCCTTCCAGAGGGTGCCTGGTCACGTGAACTTGAAAGTTGTCTTAATGAAACTTTGAAGAAAGGTCATGTATTTTAACATATTATAATATTTTTCATTTTAGAAGCTGTATTGTAAAATAACTTTTTAAAGTTCTCTTTATCTCTGTTTTGTTGTGGATCTGAATTAATTACACTTGAAAAGCAAATTTTATTTGCAACAAATACAAGTAACAATCAAAAGTCTTAGAGGTTACTTACAAACAGCACAACATGTGACTACATAGCGAGAGGCAAGACATGAGACAAGCACAAGAATGTGTAAATGGCTATTAAAAACACGCAGGAAATGTCCAACTGCACTGGTAATAAACAAGGTAAACTGGGGTAAACAGGTGGACAGTGAGTATTGGAGGAAACGAGCATTCTCATTTTCAGTTGTTGGAAGAAAATATCCATACAAACCTTGTTTGAAAGCTGCGTGGTGTTAGTTTTAACTCTTTGTAATACAAAAGTTCTTAGGCAGGTGTGAAGGCACATAGCCTTAATTGTAGCATTCAGGAGGCTGAAAAAGAAGGCTTGCTGCTACTTCAAGGCCAGTCTGGCATATGGAATGAGTTATAAATCAGCCAAACCAGGCCAGGGATTTAACTCAGTGGTTCTGGCATCTGCCTGGCAAGTGCAAGGTCCTAAGTTCGATCCCCAGTACCAAGTGTCGCAGTGCTGGGCGTGGTAGCTCATGCCTGTAATCCCAGCACTCCAGAGGCAGAGGCAAGAGGGTTGCTATGGGTTCTAGGCTAAGTAAGTTCAGGGCCAGTCTAAACCACAAAGTGAGACCCTGTCTCAAAAAATAAAAAAAATCAGCCTCCGGCACAGAACAAGACCTTGTCTCAAAAAACAAGGAAACAAACAGAGAGCAAAACAATGCACAAATTCTCAGCAGTGGGATTCCCAGTTCTAAACATCTGTTCCGAAAAATGTCGAAAGTGTCATTGTGAGCAGTGTTTCTCAGACACAGAAAGTTCCCCAGTAGAATGGTTAAATAAATGCAATAATCCACAATTTATATTATGGTGCAGTCCTGAAAAACAATTTTGAAGAATATGTAATGATCTTGAAAGTGTTCAAAGGACACAGAATTGTACATAGGGAAGGGTTTTCTGTTACAGTTGTAAGAAAGCAGTTAAAAAAACAGAAAAAAATCATGTAACCAGAAATCATGAGCCTCGGCATCACTTCTGCTTGGTGTGTTGCAGTGTAACCTCGAGTATTTGGACGCGAGCCATAACCACATCATCACCCTGGAGGGATTCAGAGGCCTGATGAAGCTGAAGCACTTAGATCTGAGCTGGAACCAACTGAAAAAATCTGTGGATGACATAAATGTGCTGTGCAAACATACCACAAGCCTTCTCACTCTTAATATCCAGCACAACCCGTGGCAGAAGGTATGAAGCAGACACGGCTCTGAAAAGGCATACACTCGGATTTCGAAGCCATTTTCTCACCGCTTTGCTCTTCAGTAATAGCCAGAAACAGGCAAACTGTGTTTTCGTTGAGTTCCTTTGAGTCCATTGTAAGCGTCGTGGCCCTGTGAGTCCAGGGCTGTAATCTCAGGTCGGACTTGCCGTAGCCTCTGTCACTGCAGGAATGTTGCAGTGGCAGAAACACACACACACACACACACACACACACACACACACACACACACACACCCCGTTGCTGCTCTGACACTGTCCCCAAGATCCCTCCTTATTCTCAGGGATACGAGGAAGTGCGCTGGCGGTTGGGTCACTGTGGACCACTCAGCTTCAGGACTTTAGGCTGTCTTTACACAGAGTTGTTTCAGGGTAGAGGCTGGTTTTAGTGCCAGATTCTTTGAAGAACATATTTAACTCCCATATGAACAAGCTGTCTAACTGAAATTTTTCATAAAATTAAACTTTAAGGTCAAATTTGTCTACTGCAGTGATGTGATGTGTTGCCAGGTAATATTTAAATGTTTCATTCACATTTTTTTGTTTCCTAAATTTACATTCAATGTGCAAAACAAAACATTGCTGCAAGAGTAACTTATGTCATCACCATTTGCAAACTCCCAGAGAGTGTATATAGGTCTGTGTCAGAGTCCCACTGTGCTAAGTACAAGAACCGAGACAGAAATGTAATATTCAGGAGGAAGCAGTTGATTCCAATATCTTTTAACCAATGTCTGAGAAATATGTTTTACAGTTTTACTTTGCCTTTTGTATAGCTTCTTTCTGTTTTAAGTCCAGAAATCAGCCACTATATGCCTGCATTGTGAAGTTTTACATTCTGTTGTAATGGAAATTTGTTTGAACATTATTTTTTTATCATAAAATACGTAGTTTAAATTTTCAATGATTACATTTAAGTATATGTCCAAGTATTTTGTTTTATTTTATTTTTTTTTAATGTTTTTTGAGACAGGGTCTCGCTTTGTGGTTCAGGCTGGCCCTGAGCTCAGCCTCCAACTCAGATCACAGCAATCCTCCTGCCTCTGCCTCCCAAGTGCTGGGATTACAAGCATGAGCCACCACATCCGGCACTGTGGTATGTGGTGCTGATTGCTGCTGGGGTGAGTCTCCACTCACCCCAGTATGTTATGTGGTTACTGGGGATAGAACCCGGGTCCTTATGCTTGCAAGACAGGCGCCAGAACCACTGAACTATCTCTGTGGCCCCGTCCAAGTATTTTAAATAAACCTCAAATTTGTAATTTCAAGAATCTTCCTTGCTAAGCTTCTAAAAGATAGATAGATAGATAGATAGATAGATAGATGGATAGATAGATATGGTATTGTATGTGGTTACTGGGGAATCAAACCCAGGCCCTCGCACTTGCAAGACAGGTGCCGGAACCACTGAGCTAAATCCCTGGCCATATATATATATATATATTTCTGGCTGTGTTACATATTTTAAAAGGGACTAAAGAATCATTTATTTTATTCAATTGGCCATATTCCTAAATTCATATTGTCTCATTTCTTCTTCTAAGCTCAATACGACTGAAATACTTTTTCTTTTTTTGCCAAAGCAGACTTCCTAAATGGTAACAATGCCACTGTCCTGCTGTTGTTAAGGGGAGTATCAGGGACTAAAGAGCCTGTCAATGGCATATGGCACTCTCTTCCTGGTGCTCTGGATGCTCAGGGGTAGCTGTGGTTGTGGTCTAAACCCTTGTCACCAGTCACTGTCCCACAGCTCAGCCAAGTCCCTGCCTTCCTGAGAAGAGAACCATCCACCCACTTACAGAACAGAGTAGTTCTTAACTATCTTTTAATTTTATTTTTTTAGTTTTTTGAGACAGGGTCTCGCTTTGTAGTTCAAGCTGGTCCTGTACTCAACCTTGAACTCAGCAATCCTCCTGCCTCTGCTTCCCGACAGGCGTGAGCCACCACGCCCAGCACTGTGGTTGTGCTTTCCATGGTTAGTATTGTATGTGGTTACTGGCGATCGAATCCAGGTTTTTGCACTCACAAGACAGACACTGGAACCTCTGAGCTAAATCCCTGACCATATTTAATTTTAACTATTATTTTAAAAATTAAGTTAAGCCTTAAGTTTTAGGCATAAGACATATGATTAAAAAATAGAGTACATGTTTAAATATTTAAAATTACTAAAGTAAAAGACACATTGCCGTTAACCTCCCTCAACATCCTCTCCCTAGCTTTCAGCACCCTACACCATTGACCTTGACACTTTCTGAGGCATTTCTAGACATCCTCTTTCCTGACTACGTTACTTACACTGTCTTGGCCGTGTCATGTTCTGAACTGACTTAACGTGTTTCTCTTTCGTGGTGCTTGGACTTTAGGACCGAGTGTGACGTTGCACGGTACTATTTCTGGTGACTAAGACGGACGATGCTACATCAAAGTGTTTTCATTTGACAGAACCTGTCACAGGCATTTCCTCGGAGAGGGGCGGTCTACAAGTACTGCTAATATATAAATTTAAAAATTGGGTTACTGTAAAAAAAAAAAAGATTACCATTAATAACCCTCAAAATAAAATACTCCCCTTTGATTCACTCACACCCTCTCTTCTTGGCACTGTGTCTTGTTTTCCTATATTAATTTTTAAAATTTAAGTTGTTGCCCTATTTTCAGCCGTACTTTGCATGTGATAGACGAGGAGCCATATCATTTTGAATTATGTGGAAGGAGTGAAGAGACATTTAACTTTCTGTTCTTTTCCCAAGCCAGCCATGCTGAGGCAGAGTGTGGTCGGCAGGCTGAAGACTCTCACGCGCTTAGACGGGCTCCTCATCTCTGAAGAAGAGAGAGCCGTGGCTCTGAAGTATATCACGAGGACCAAGATCACTCAGGTTAGATCCTGCTATTCAGTGTTTCTTGTGTGCTCTTTGAAACATACAAATAAAGTTTCCCATTCTCCTCTTCTATCTTCTTGTATTCCTTCTTCAGACTTCAGTTAAAACTAGCTGTCATGCCCCTTCACTGTCTCCTGTTCCGATGTATCCCAGTCACCTGGCCATGTGGGTTGTCCTGGTGACAGCCCTGAACATTAGTGGATGCCAAACCATTTAGAGCTTCCAAAGACAACAAATAGCTGGCTGCCATGTGCCTGCCAGGGCTTTGCCACCATCGATGCAGGAAACTGCCCACACTCACCAGAGGCCTTCTAGAATATGCATGAAAATGAACAGCTCTCGGAAGATCAAGTAAGCTCGGAGGCCTCGTGAACCGTCTACTTAGTGCTGACATTATTTATGTCTGGCTGCAAAGAACAAAACCTGTTAACATAGAGGACAATATCCCTATGTATCAGAGTAGGAATGCTACACTTTAGCCAAAATAGTTTCAGTATTCTCCAATCTCTATTCTAGTTCTCTACCTCTTTACTTTTTGTAGAGTACTTAAATATTAGTTTTTTAAACAATGTAGTCTTTTATTTTTGATCTACTCAAAATGAAGGGAAAAACCTTTTTGTTGATAAAAATATAATTAATATTCTTACAAATAATTAGGAATCTGAGAACTTAATATATAATAAAAATATTTAACACAATATGATATTGACAAATGGATCAACAGAACAAAATGAAAAACTGTTAGAGACCTATACATCTATGGAAACTTGAAAAATCGTAGAGCTGCCTTGGCAGGTCAGAGAGGCTATTTAATGGACAGCATTGGGATGAATATATTCAATACCTTTGCAAAGGTAAAAAGAAACATCTTAGAGGAAAATATCAGAAGTAATCATTAAGATCTTGAATTAATGGAGAATTTATTTGATCTAAAAAGAATCATAGAACATGAAAGTTTGAATTTTCATCAAAGGATACCTTAATGAAAATAAAAAAGACAAAGTGATACCAAGAAAAGAAATTTGTAGCATAGTATCAAAAGACATTCTTTACCCATCCAGAATACCTAAGGAAAGACACAACAAATGAACAGAAAAAATGGAAGACATTTCACTGAAGAGGAAATTGGAGTAGCCAATTAGTGTAGATATATGTGTCACCATACCAGTATTGAAGAAAATGAACATTAGAATCATAATGACCTATGGCTTATTAAAGCCTGACAATATCAAGTTTTACCAAGAATATGAAGAAACATATAACTGGAGCAATCACTTTGGAAAAAGTTTGGCATTACAAACCACATCCTTACTTCGCACAGCTGAGCAAGCTTACTTAAAATTACAAGCTCTGGAGAGGGGCTTGCATGTATGTACCAAGAGAGATACACCGGAATATCCATGACAGCTCTGTTCATAATGACAAACTGAATCAATCTCAGTCTCCCTCCACAGCGTCACTGAGGGAATGCCACACAGCGGTGACACAAACGCACATTCACACATGCATGAGGACAGTAGAAATATTGATTAACCTTGGAAAGATGATGTCAAAGAAAAAAGCAAGCAGAATACAGGACATTATTTGTTAAGTATAAAGTTCACATATATTCAAGACTAAATATATTGTTTATAGACAATAAACACAGACTATCAAAAATGCAAGTGAATTACTAGAAAAAAATTGAAATAGGCCAAATGTCTCTAATTAAAGAAGAGGAAAGAGCTTAGTATGGAGGCCCATAGCAAGCTTATAGGGAATTAGAAAAATCCTGGCTCCCACGCTGGCTTTATGAGTGATTGCTGTATATGGATGGCTATATTCTAGTAATTTCAAAGTTTTATCAATTCTATCTTGTAATAGTTTAATGTTTTCTCTTTTTTAATTAATTGATTTTATTGGTACATTTTATATACACATCATGATCACAGTCGACATTAAAAATTAGTACCAGTATTTTACATGATTTATTCTCATTTTTCCCCATTCTCCTGCCCAACCTACAATCCCCCATCCTGTATATATATGTATGTATATATATATACATACACACACATATATATATGTATACATACATATATATTTATATGTATATATATATATGCTTTGTTACCTTTTTTTTACTATGGCATTTTCCCCCACATTATATTCCCCCACCCCCCTTTATCATTTGAATAGTGTCTGTTCATTTCAGATGCCCATTTTTGAATTGGGTCTTTAAATTGAGGAGGGGGCTGATTTTTTAAGCTCTTTGTATACATAAGCTTTGTATAGCCCTTTGTCTGAGAAACTGCTGGTAAAAAGTTTTTTCCCAAGTTGTTGGTTGTCTTTCGCTCTTCCAGTGGTTTCCCTTGCTGTGTAGAAGCTTTTCAATAGGATGAGACCCCATTTGTTGATTCCTTGTGCTAGTTCTCATCTTAATGTTTTCTTAATCAGTCAAATGAATAATGAAAATATATCCAGATATATGAAAATATTTTAAGGCAAAAGAAATGTTCCATTTTAAAATTATTTATTGGCCTATACATCTACGTCAGAAATAATACTCTTAAACTGTGTATAAATTAACCTTTATTATTTCTCCTGTTCACTTTTTTTTCTACCATATTAGTCATGTGTCTTACGGCACTGCAGCACTAAAGAGGAGAGACCACGGATACTAAGCATATGGCCATCTGCCAAAATTCTGACGCAGGTGTCAAAATTAGGACCATGCTTACATCTGAATGGAAACTGGTATTTGAAGGTAAAGGCTAATTTGTTAATCTGGTATAAAAGCTTAATTTAATTTCTTTAGTTAACTTTAGTCTGTGTATCATAAAAGAAGGCACAAATAATGAGGGGAAAAAGAATGTGATAGTAATAATAAAATAAGCAAAGCTTATATATATAGGGGGGGTGGGGTGCAGGGTGGGTGGGGGAAGGGGAAAAATGAGAATCAAGTCATGTCCTATTCTGGTAAAAACTCTCGATGTTGAATGCGATGATGATGTATATTCATAATGTACCAATAATGATTTGAATAAAATAGAAGGCATAAACAGGTAAGGAACTGAAAACTAGAAGAGGTAAAAGAGCATTAAGATTCACTTTCTTGGCAAATGTCAAACATACACTATTTTTAACTTTTTCATATTGTACATTAAATCTGAACCACTTTATCTTGTAGTATTGAAATTTTGGGCCGTTGACCAACACCTCTCTCCTCTGGTAGCTATCATACTACTCTCTGCTTCATGTTAATTGGGTTTCCCATTAATTAGATTCTACATATGGTTGAGATTATGCCCATTTAATTCACAGTATATATACACCATATGAAGTTGTACATATTAAATATATATAATTTTAAATTTGTTCCATTGCAATAAACTTTTTAGGACATTATTAACTTATCACATTTCAAAAAGTAAAATAAGAAGTGGATAGATGTCCCAGGGAATAGGCTTTGACTCTCGATACCACAGAACTGGAGATCTGCAGTAAAGACACACAACAAGCTAAAGAGCAGATTTTGATGTATGTCCCAGGAGCCCAGCCAGCTTTACAGGATGAGAGCTAGAGGTGAAGCCAGAGTTGGGTGGCAGGGAACCGAGAGCAGGGAAATGAGTCGGAGCTCAGCCAAGGATAAGCAAAAGGTCTTTGGGTTCAGTCAACTTCCTGCTGTGTGAGGCTGGGACTCTCCAAGCTCTGTCTAGATCCTTCACGAGAGGAACTGTGCTAAAAGAAAACAGGGACAGAAACCTAACAAAGACAGAAACTGGGTGAAGAGGAGCTTTTGAAGATGAGAGGTCCATAGCTGCACTGTTCTCATTGGGGATGTGTTCCGATGACAGCTCTGCTGACCCCACGGAGAGCTCTGGAACTAGAACAGCACGTAAAGTTAGTCGCAAGTAGAACCGAGATGGCCAGGTTGTTGCCAGTGCCCGTCGTTGGCTGTGGGCCGGCCCAGGAAGGACCCTGACCCGCAGAGGGGCAGCTGACAAGTCCCTGCAGGCCCGCGGCAGCACGCCTCCGCCCACAGCCCTCCAGGTGGCGAGGCATGTCCCGTCCTGCGCTGGGAACCGCTCGGGGCCTCACAGTGTCTGTGGGACCACAAAGTCCCTTCCCTAATTAGGTTATCTCGTCAAATTTTACTTGTGTAAGGCAAGACCTTAGGAAGACTTTTAGTTGCTAAAGGAATTATTTTGATATTTATCAAGTTTGAATTATTATCTGATTGGTCTTTTAAATTTTGATTGAATTGATTTACAACATTCAGAAGTAACATATAATGTGAATTATTGTATAGATAACTGCCTTAAATTTAGACGGACAGCATCTCTTTGAAATAAAAAGTTTGGAAAAGTTGGAAAATTTGAAATGGGCCTCGTTCAGCAATAATAATCTGACTAAAATGGAGGGACTGGAATCCTGCGTTAACCTGGAAGAGCTCACGCTTGATGGAAACTGCATCACAAAAATAGAAGGTAAGGTCCCAGCGCGGGCGTCCACGTAGCCCACATGAGAAATGCATAGCGCTGAGGGAGATCTTCAGAGAAATCCCAAGGACCTTCTCAGTGGAGTATTCGAAATATCTCTCAGGTGGGACTGACAGACTAGTCCAGTCCGCAGAGCAAGTTGACTTCTGCCTTTGTCTGTGCCAGCGGTTCCCAAATGTCACCACAACCTAAAGGATGGAGTCCTATAGACGAGTGAGTGGAAAAGATAACATAGACTAGATCATTTTTCAAAATATGAAATTAGGGTCGCACTTGGAAATGTTAAGGCTTTTAACAAAGAATAAAAATATATTCTCTGGAGATTGAAAGTCAGATTACTATATATAACTGAGTGAATCTGCAGATACAATTACACAGCTCTAGGAAATGTCTCATAAAAATGAGACCAATGTATCTTATTTGACTGTTTAAAGGTCAGTATTAAAACTTTCTGGGCCAGAGAAAATGAAAGAGACTTTTCCTGCCCCTCCCCACCAAGATTTAGAGTATATGTTCCAGAATATATTTGTTTTAACTTTTTCCCAGCCTTGTCTTATTTTTACCCTCACTGAATGTCGTGAATATGGAAAGAAATACAAACAAACCTTCCATGACTTGTTAGCAGCCTCCTCTCATTCTCTCCAAAATCACTCCATTTATTTCCTTTCATGGGTTCCCTAACCGAGACCCAGAAACTACAGCTGTCATCCCAAACCAAGCTAGGTTCCGACTGCAACGTTCTTACCCTTCCACTGACCCGTCCTGCCTGCTAGTGCTTACAGTGTGTGGTGTCCATAGAGCGGACCCTGGGGAGAGTGCCATTTTCAGAACCGCAATCTTAGAGTGCTTCTAAGCATACAATGACAGAAGTAGACCAAATGATTCTCTTTAATACAGATGAT
The DNA here is from genome assembly GCA_004026965.1 of Petromus typicus. Lineage (NCBI taxonomy): Eukaryota > Metazoa > Chordata > Mammalia > Rodentia > Petromuridae > Petromus > Petromus typicus. The sequence continues at coordinate 28,664 of PVIR01011291.1, forward strand.
TTCATAATGAATCATGCTTTCCCAAGTTTTAGACTCTCGCTTGTTACCCTTAATGTTTTAAAATGTGGACTAGTGGACCGGGGATTTGGCTCAGTGGTTCCGGCACTTGCCTTGCAAGTGCAGGGACCCAGGATCGATCCCTGGTAACCACATACAACAGTGCAGGGCATGGTGGCTCAGTTTGTAATCCCAGTACTTGGGAGGCAGAGGCAGGAGGATTGCTGAGAGTTCAAGGCTGAGCTCAGGGCCAGCTGACCCTGTCTCAAAAAAAAATGCACACTAGTGATTATTAGAGGCGTTGTGTTGTCATGAAGGTGAAAGTCTTAATTAACCACACCAGCCTAAAAGTTATTTGAAAGAGAGAATAAGTATTTCCTTTTTCTTAACAATCAGAATGACATGTACTCAAGACTGAATATGTTGTTTATAGACAATAAACACAGACTATCAAAAAGGCAAGTGAATTATTAAAAAAAATTGAAATAGGCCAAATATCTCTAAGGTAAAGAAGAGGAAAGATCTTGGGGTGGAGGCCCATAGCAAGCTCATCAGGAACTGGAAAATCCTGGCTCCCACACTGGCTTTCTGAGGGACTGCCATATATGGATGTCCGTATTCTAGTAATTTCTTTTCAAAGTTTTATCAATTTTTATCTTGCAAGAGTTTAATGTTTTCTTAACCAGTCAAATGAATAATGAAAATGTATCCAGATATTGGAAATATTTTAAGGCAAAGGAAATGCTTCATTCTAAAATTATTTATTGGCCTGTACATTTTCGATCAAAAACAGTGCTCTTAAACTATATACAATGAAACTCTATTATTTCTCCTGTTCACCTTTGACCCCATCATGTCAGTCATGTGTCCTACAGCACTGTAGCACTAAAGAGGCAAGACCATAGGTAACATGGTATATGACATGGGATTTTGTGCACAAGATTATTTCCTCTTGAAATGACAGAATCCTTAAAGCTATTTGAACTTAGAAAAAGTTGACAGTAAAATGACCAGTGAGTTATTTCTAAAATTAGCCTTTCCTTGGATTTTGTTTTCTAGGCATTTCCAGGATGACTAAATTAACCCGCCTCAGCATAAACAACAACGTTCTTGCTGGTTGGGAGAAGCATACTTTTGATAACTTGCCTCATCTTCACTTCCTTTCTCTGGAGAATAACAGAATTACTTCACTGACGGGTTTACAAAAGATTTTCACTCTAATTGAATTATACATAAGCAATAACTATATTGCTATCAATCAGGAGATCGGCAATTTAAAGGTGACCAGTGGGGGAATTAATTCTTTGTGTTTTTAAAACATCTTTGTTTACACTCTGAAAGTAATGCATGACCACTGTGCAGAATTTTGAAAATGTATAAAAATATATATAAGAAAATTAAGAACAAGGTTAACAAATGTACGTTCAATAATGTGCGTGATCACAATCAGGCAAGTGTCCGGGGGGACCTTTTCATACTCAGAGTAATAACAAACTCATTCCTACTAACAAGTACGTCTTCGGTATTTCCGAGAGTCCCTCACCCGGTGGGGGAACAGGATCCGTAAGAGCCTCTCTCGTCAGTACAACTCCGGCTCCTCGGCCACTGTCCCACCAGGGCTTCCAGCTCTTCCCACGCACTTTTCCTCACACTTGTTTGCCTTTTTCTCTTCGGGGAGCCACGAATTTCAGGCTCCTATCTAACAGGCTTCACTAAAAGTTGAACAAAATGGAAGTTTTCTATAGCATGGAGTAAGAATTTACTTAAAATATACACTTTTAAGGAATTTCTTTGCTTCTTAAACTCACTGGCCATACCCTCGCTTTGTAGGTCTGACTCCCATTTTGCTGACACTGTATTTCTCAGTCTCTTGTCCCCTACCGAAAACCCCGTCCCTTGTCTGTCTTTCCTCACGGTCAGACACCTGCCATTCTCTTTTTCCGGGATAACTCCGAAAGCTGCCACAGGAACCCAGTCATCCGTCACCACCAAAGTCAGCCGTTTCACTCGATGACGCAGATCTTACCCCCTCCTGCTTTAACCTCCCTGCTCACACTGACTTTCCTGCCTTTACAGCAAAAATACATCAAAAGGGCTGATGTAATGTGAAAGCACATTTTTCCTTCAGATGAATTTTACGGTTCTCCTTAGAAGACAAAATGACGCCAGTTTTACCGTTTTGTTAAATGGTAGTCAGTGTCCTTCATACCTGTCTCATCTGTACAGACAGATGATGGCCTGTTTGTTAGGCCGTTCCTTCATAAACAACATTTGCAGTATGATTGGGAAATATGGTGATTACTTAAAAACTTGAAAAAATAATTATTACAGTGAAATGCACATTACCACGAATCTCACTAAAATATTTCTCTTTGCTTAAAAGGAAAACTTGCCACTTTCTGGAGCAGTTCTCAGAGTCCTCCTCCTTGAGTGTCTTGGATTGTGCTATCACAGTGCCTCGTGAGCCTGAACTGATTTAAAGCATTTACCTTTCCTGGTCATTTTGACTTTGGGGAAGAGCAGGAAGTCTCACAGTACCAGATCCTGTGGGCAAGGTCCAATAGAGCACATTGTAGTGTTTTTATGAGCCTGCCTGTCTGTTGGACGGCACTCAGCAATATCATTCACTGAATTTTTTATTCCACTTTGTAAAGACACATAAGAAGACTTCTAGAACTGCTTCTGAAAGTGGCAGAAATGATGTGATAAGTATTTTTGAAGCAAGAGGAACTAGTTTGAGGAGGATTAATGATAACATGTCCTTTCTTATAATAAAACTTCTAAATTAAACATTTATTGTATTTGTAAATGTTCGACATTTTGATTACCCCTTGTATTATCCTAAATATACCAACACTCCCCCTAAGCCTTCACCGCTAATAGATTGTATATACAGTGCCAATCCTAAAAGGGATTTTATTATGTAACATAGACCACTGAAATATTCGTATTACATGAAATTATACCGCAGCAGTCTGAAAGGCAACCAGCCTCTTAAAAAGCACTCCTAAAAGCCTCTTAAAAGCACTCTTAGAAACACTCAAATTCTTGACCATCATCACTGATCATCAGAGAAATGTAAATAAAAACAACACTGAGATACTGTCTCACTGCAGAAAGAATGGCTATCATCAAGAAATCAAATAATAAATTCTGGTTTGGCTGTAGGGGAAAAGGACATTTTTGCTGGAAATGTAAGCTTCTATGATCACTGTGCAAATCAAAATGGAGATTCTTCAAAAAATTAAAACTAAAAATTCCATTTGACTCAATTCCTCTTCTAGGTATTTTCCCCCAAAAGTTGAAGACACCACATTACAGTGGTACATGCATACCCATGTTCATAGCAGTAAAATTCATAATCATTAAATCTTGGATATGGCCAATATGGCTATCAGCAGATGCATGAATAAAGAAAATGTGCCATTTATACATGATGGCATTCTCTGCTATACTTTTTTCTTTTTCTGGTACTATACTTTTTTTTTTTTTTCTTCTGGTACTGTACTTTTTTTTTTTTTTGGTACTATACTTTTTTTTTCTGCAGCTCAGGACCTTGTGTCCTCTGCTCTAAAGAAGAATTAACTTTAAATCCATTTGTGGGAAAATAGATATGCCTTGAGACTCTAATGTTAAGTGAAATCAGACACCTGAACTTAAATAGCATATGGTTTCTCCTATATGATATTTATAAATATATTTGATGATTTTATGATACAAAAACAAAATAGGTAATAGGAAACATTTTTTAAAAAATTATCTTTATTGGTACATTATGAATATACATGATAATCGCATTCAACATTAAGAGTTTGTACCAGAATATGACATGACTTGATTCTCATTTTTTCCCTTTCCCCCCCCCGCCCTGCATCCCCCCGCCCCCTATATACACAATCTCTTTTTTTCTTTATTATTACCACATTCATTTTCCCCCTCGTTATAACATTTTTTAAAGGGGAAGAGGACCAAGAGAAGCAGAATGGGGAGAGAGGGGAGAAAAAGAAGATGAAAAAAAGAATCAAGATTTGTTATGTACACATACCAATTCTCCATGATGAATGTAATCATTACGTTCTGCAAACATACTAATATTAAAATAAAAACATTCTATAAAATTCTAGATAATTTAAATAACTCAAAGATAGCCTCTTAGAAGAAAAAAAACTTACTGGGGTGTGAGACCATGTACAAGGTGTAAATGTCTGTCTTTTTATTTCCTAGGGTTTATGCAACTTGATAATTCTAGACATTCACAAGAACATTATTGTATGGAGTAAAGAAAACTACAGGTTGTTTGTCATATATCATCTTCAAGACATAAAAGCTTTGGATGGAATCTACATTGTAAGTTGTTTTGTGACTGAGAATACTTGGTCCAAGCTGTGTAATCACACATTAATTTGCCATGATAATTTTGAACATTGCTTCTCACTTGCATGATACACAACTTACTCTGCTTACTAAAATCTGTCTCCAAAGCTTCTTTTCCATCTACGTTTGAAAATTTTTTCATCTAGTCAACTGTTAATAATCTCAATTGTGGTGTTAAGGAAGAGAAGATGATGCCTACATTCGTGCTCAGTAAATTGAAAGCCTAAAATTAAAGAGCATCGTTTTATGGGACACAATGGAAAAGCTGAGCTCTAGAGCCTCACTGTCCTCTTGGGTCTAAAATCAGCTTTGTGTTGGACAATTGTTAAAAATTAAGGAAACTATTTGAACTAACAAACACAGCATGGCAGTGTTACTAGCAAATGGTAAAGAAAAACACAGAATTGAGAACTGAGCGCTGGGAGGCTTAGCTTCTCCAACAGCAAGTTCCTGCATGGCTCCCGATTTCCACGTCACAGGCGTGCGTGACAAGAGAGGGCCCACCAGACAGTAAAACTCAACACGTTTCCTTCAGAATTGAGAGATGCACAATTATTTCACTGTCCGAGTTGCTCTGAAAAGATGACTCCTCCCTGTCCAGCTTTATTCAGAGCCTTCCCCACAAGTGAACCTCCACAATGGAGCCTACTCCATGCTCATTCTAACAAACACAAATGTACTGCAGTTGTGAATACTGGGTTTACTTTAGTTCACTGAAGGTTGTTTTCAAAATAGTCCCATGAAACCTGGACTGCATTTGTTCTAAAAGCACAGTTGAAGATCTTATCCCTCCTGTATCTCTGTGTCCTCATTTGAAAGGTCACGGAGAAAGCACTTGTAGAGACAAGTATAGGGGGAAAAAAACTTTATTCCTCCAAAGGGAAAATTTTGTTTTGTTTACTGATAGCAAGTATTATTTAACTATTTTCCTTTTCACTAGCACTCGTGGAGGCCTGGTGCCAAATGTAGGATTCAACCTTAGAAACCCTATGAGATTTTATAGTCTCTCTGAGCCTGACCCTAGTTTATCTCTATTCTAACACTGTTCTTACTCTGATCTTCATTTGTGATTTGTACCCAGCTCTTTGAGTATTTGTATTTTTCTTCAAGTTGCCACAAGTTTTTTGTGGAATGAGATATAGTATAAATACAAGAATTAATAACGGGACATGAAATCTAGACAGAATTTAGACTTTAAATTGAGACAACGGAAATGAAGGTTTTTGCTTACGCCAATGACATACTTAGAACTTTGCATTAATCCGACCGAAGTGTTCACAGTGGCAGAGGGGAGAATAGTAAAAAGCAGTTTATTCAAATAGTCTCTATGCGAAGTAGTGAGAACCTGAGCCAGGACTCGCGTTCAAACCGGAAGCTAAAAAGAGCGCGAAGCAGTGGGCCGAACTGGCCCCTTCCGGCCCATTGGATTAGGAAACCGGAAAAGGAAAGAGTAAAACCTCTGAAGCTCTGAGGTGGGACTCTGTGCCGATAAAGGTATCACAACAGAGTAGGAATACAGGGAGGAAAACGATTTTCAGGAAAGAAATGATTAGTATTGAAAAATAAGATTTATCTAATTACTTACTTTTGGTTTTCGAGGTAGGATCTCACTGTAGTGTAGGCTGGCCTCAAACTAGGCCTCCCGTCTCAGCCTCCCACATGCTGGGTGTGTAAATACTAACTTTTGTGAGAGTAGATAATCTGACTGGAGATGTTGAGCAGGTACTTAATACCGCAGGACTTACTTGGGTATGGAAATTTACATTTGTTTGGTTTAAATGTACCACGAAGGACTGTAGATGTAGCTCAGTGGTGCTGCGTCTGCCTGGCAAGCACAAGTCCTGAATTTGATCCCTGGTACTGAGGGGAAAATAAAAAATAAATAAAAGTAACATGAAGAGATTTGAAAATTAAACCAAACTCATGCATGAGATTGTCTAAAGAAAAAGTGGAAAAAGAAAGATAATCTAAGCGAGGCTTTAAACTTTCATTAGAAAACATAAAGGGAAAATAAGCCATGAACCATGAATCCGAGGGAGGTAAAGGAGCATTACAGTCCGTCACTTTTGAGATGTGCGTGGACTTTGTAAAGGAGACAGACTGAGTCATTTATTCAGGGGGTGAACACAGAACTACAGAGAAGTCCCATAACCCGCTAAGTGATACAATTTCTTATCTGTGAATCAGGAAGCCTTGAGCCTCATCCTTGGTCCAGAATTCTCTCGACATACAGTCACAGTATTTTCTTTAGAGTGGAGCTAGAAACCAAGGAAATACAGAGGCCGAAGGCCGAACAGTAGCTTGGGTAGTTGTGCTTTTATTTTACCTACTCTTCCACATTTTTTATAAGGTTATTTTTGCATGAAGAATATATATCTTCACTTCAGGTAGAAGTTTTAATGAAGTAAATAAAAAGGGAGTTTGAGTGAAAGTAGGTTAAATGATGCAATTAGTTTGATTCAGAACAAGTTCACCCATTTGTCTAACCCTGGCCTGCCACCTGTTTTTGTAAGTCAAATTTCATGGCATATTTAAACTCGTTTATATATAGCCTACAACTGCTTTCTTGCTAGAATGGCAAAATTAAATATTTTTAACAGAGAACCTATTGCTCACTAAGCCTGTTGTACTGACTGATTCTGTACAGGAAAAATATGGAAGAAATTTACCAGTCCCTGAAGTAGAATGATAGTAATAAAATACTGATTATATGATGATGAAAACATGAAAGTTAAATTAGCATGTTTTCTTTTACTACTTGAGAAATGTACCCCCTCCTCTGGTCCCACGATTCCTGAGGAGAATCAGCTTTCATTCCGATTTTTTCCTATGATGGGTAAGATCTCATTTCTCTCTCACTGCCTTTGTGATTTTTTTTCTGTCATTAGTTTTCAATTGGTTATGATTAGGATTATATGTCCTTGCACTGACATAGGGGAATTTTGTGTTTTGGATTTCTGCAGCTCCTTGGATCTGTAGGTTTATGTCTTTTCCCAAAAAAGGAGAATTCTCAGCTATTATTCCTTTGAATACCTTTTCAGTTCTACCTTCTTTCACTTCTTCTATGTATCCAGTGATACAAACGTTAAATGTTCTAGTCCCGCAAATCTAGCGTACGACCTGTCTTGGGAATGGGAAGCTCATTTTTTCCTTTTTGTTCATAGTGGTTAATTTCTGTTGTTTTGTCATCAAATTCACTGATTCTTCCCCCTTTCCTCACCATTCACATTGATCTTAGTGAAAAGGCCAGAAGCGATCACCATTCATACACCCATTAATTGCATTTACTGGGTTATCGTACTTTTCAGTTCTAATATTTTAAGTGCCTTCCTCTTTGTGTCCTCTGTTTCTTTGCTGATGCATTCTCTCTACTGATAGTTTCTGTTTTTTTTCATTTGTTTGAAGTATGCTCAGCAATTCCCTGTTTAAGCATCTTTGTAGTGGCTGCTTTGAAATCCTTGCTGGTTAATTACAAATATCTGTGCTGCTTTACAGTTAGTGTTCGTGGATCATCCTTTTACACTTGGGTCGAGATTATCTTGTGCCTTGGCATAATGAGAGATTTCCCTGGTTTAGTCTGGACATTGTATTTTTTCAGACATTTTAGATCATATTCAAATGCTCTGTGTAAGCAAGGCTGTCTGGACACTGCACCCAACGGCTGTCTGGGGCACTGCTTTGTTGCTGTAAGGTGGGAGGTAGAAACCTAAATTTCCCATTTGGGATGTCTTGACAATGTGAAGTGAGTGCTTCTTTACCTGCTGGGCTGGGTGAGAGTTCGGGCATCCCACCTAGCCTTCGTCACTTCACTCTGGCTGGAAGGGGAGAGAGTCTTCGTTAGTCCTCCATTCACTCATCCTGGAAGGAGGCAAGAGCATCAGTAGTGTTCCACTGGCACCTCATCGTTACTGGATATAAATGAGAATCCAATCTTACCGTGTTAATTTTTGTCTATGGGATGCAATACACTGGGAGGAGATCCAAGTCCAAGTTTATCAAGAGAAGGGTAGGAAAGTGCCTTATTGGACTTAGCTGGGTAATTCTATGCCAACCCTTGTGTCTTTACTGTGGGTGTGGAGGTGAGACGATCATTTGTTTTGTAGTTTCTAGCTGAAGTAGACCTGTTATTGTCTGAAGACTTTGTCTTGTAAGACTTCCCTCTCAAAGTCATTGCACTGGAGAAACGGGCCTTTTCCAGTGCTTTATTTTCTCCTGTGGACATTTCTATGTTTCTGCCACTCCCATCACCCAATGTAACAACAAGAGATGAAAAGAAAATCTGTAGTAGTATTTTTCGGGTCCCCAGGCCCCTAGCTGATCTACTTCCTCTGCACCTTTCAGTACTTTTATATTTGCTTTGTGCTAATGTACAGGGATTTTTCACTGTACTTGGTAGGAGGATGACTTAGTTACATTCCAAATGGGGAACCAAATACTTGACGCCACAGTGACTTTAGCCTGCAGTTTGGAGACTGAAGGAATGAAACATAACGGCAGAGGGGCTCAAAGGCAGCTCAAGGGAGAGAGGGAGGGACTGGGAGTAAGCGCCCCTGCATTGATCACCTTCAATCAGACCGACCTGCTAACCGCGCAGGCGCGTACTGAATGTATCAGCGGATGAGTCCAGGGAGGAGTGTAGAGACCTCAGGGTCCAGCCACCTTCCACAAGCATGAGACTTTTGTGGGACATTTTAGACCTAAACCACAACAGAGGACTAGGGGGAAATGAGTCCACTCAGTTTTACCAAGAACCAGAGAATTAATCACCTGTTAAGAAATAATTTTCTACATATACTCCCATAGGAAACAGCAGAAATTGAGGCTGCAAAAGATATATTTGGTGGCCGACTTACCTCTGACATGATTGCAGAAAGACAAGGGCATTCAAACTTTGACAAAATGCAAGAACTTAATTGGACTTCATCATCCCTCAGGTATAACCATCTTATATCCTTTTTGATATTATAATTAAATATATAGTTATCATTTTCTGATATATATTTATTTTTGAAGCAAAGCATTTATTGATACATTTTATACGTATATATAATGATAGCACTGTAGAGAATTTGTAGCTGTGCAGGACACATGTTGCTCCTTTTTCTCCTATCCTTACCTTTGAGCCCTTTTCTGCTCTTTACCTACTAAAGTTTTGTTTCCATGTTTCCTCTGTATTCTTTTGTCTTATCTTGTCTCTCCTCCTTCCACTTCCCGTGTTCCCCTTCCACTTGAACATTTTCTTCCCTTTTCCCAGTAGCTATTGTGCATTCTCGTTCTTATTTTGTTTTCAGTTTTTCACACCAGTGAAACAATGTGATATTTAAGTATGTGTCCAGTGCATATCACTTAGCAGTATGGTCTCAAGATGTATCCGTTTTGCTAGAAATGTCACAGACTTATTTTCTGTGTGTTATTGCATTAAAAAAAAAACACATCTTGATATGCATTTGGACCATTTCCAACATTTAGCAATTACAAACGATGCCACTGTGAACATGGATGTGCTTGTATAGCTGTGGTATGATGCTTTTAATTCTTTTGGGGACATATCAAGTAGTGGAATATGGAGCCTCTGTTTGGGGGTCAAGTGGAACCTCTGGTTTTCGTTTTTTGAGGAATCTCTACACTGATTTCCACAGTTGTTTGCACCAGTCTACACTCCCTCCCACAGTGGAGAAGGGCCCTTTCTCCCCACAGCCCCGCCAGCATTTGTTACTAGTTGATTTCTTGATAACAGCCGTTCTTTCTGGAGTGAGATGGAATCTCAGCATTGCTTTCATTTGCATCTCTTCCGTGACAAGTGATGTTGAGCATTTCTTCCTGTATTTATTTGCTGTTCCTGTTTCTTCCTCTGAGAAAGTCTATGCATTTCAGATGCCCATTGTTGGAATGGGTTTTAAATTAGTGGGATCTGATTTTATTTTTAGTACTTTATGTGTTATATATATACTAGCTTCGTTGGAGGAAAAGCTGAAAAAAATGTTCCCTACACTGTGGGTTGTCTCTTCACTCTGTTGGTGCTTTCTTTGCTTGAGCAAAAGATTTTTTAATAATATCCTAGTTGTTGATTCTTTACAATAGTTCCTGTGCTGTTGGGGTTTTGCTCATGAAATCTTTGCCTACACCAGTGTCTTCAAGAGTTCTGCCTACTCTTGTCTTCCAGCAAGTTTAGTGTTTTTGTTTTAATAATTGATCCATTTTCATTTTAGTTTAGTGTATGATGAAAGATATGGATCTAGCTTTAATCTTTGGCAACTAGAAACCCAAATTTTCCACCACCATTTAATAAACAGGTTATTTTTCTTCCAGTGAAGGCATTTGGCTCCTTTGTCCAAACTAAAGTGGCAGGGCCGGGATGTATCTCAGCAGCACCGGAGGCTTCCTGGCAAGAGTGAGGCCCAGAGTTCCATTCCCAGTACAAAAATAAAAAGTAAATAAGCTGGTGGAGAGTGTCTGGAGTTGTTTCTGCATCTCCTAATGTTCCATTGATCTTCAGGTCTTTTTTTTTTTTTTTTTTTTTTGCCAGTGCTCTACTGTTTTTATCATATAATAGCTTGTAACACAATTTCAGGGCACAGTTTCACAAGCCTCTGCTTGTGATGCCCCTGCCTTGCCTTTGTTGCCCAGAATTGCTTGTCCTGTTCTCAGTCTCCTCTTCCTCCAAAGGAATTTTAGGATTGTCTTCTACAATTCCGTGAGACAGGCTTTTGGCATTTTGGTCGGCTTTGTATTAAAGTTGTCATAGCAGTTTTAGGGGTATGGTCATTTTCACTCTAGTGATTCTTCCTCCTCAGGAAGAAGGGATGTCTTCTTTCCTTTTTCTGATATCTTCTTCGATCTCCTTTTTCAGAGTCCTGGGGTTTTCACTGTAGAGATCTTTTACTTCCCTCATTAGATTGATTCCTATTATTTCGGTTTTTTAGATAGTGGTACTGTGAGAAGTGTTATTTCCCTAATTTCTCTCTCAGTGAATCTGCTATTCCTGTACATGAATATTATTGATTTTTGAGTGTTGACTTTGTATCCGGCTATGGATTATAATTTATTATTGCATTTATTGATTTGCATATTCTGAGCCATCCCTGCATCCCCGGGATGAGTCCTACTTGGTCAGGGTATATAATTTTGTTGATGAACTACTGCATTCTGTTTGTCAATGTCTTACTGATGGTATGAATATATTTGTTTATCTCATCCAAGCATAACTAATAATTCATCTACCCTACTTCAGATCTCATAACTTTAAATGTAAGAAGGATTTTTATTATCAGAGACTCCAATTTAAAATGTCAGCACTTTCTTTTTTCATATTATATGTTCCTCTTTTACAATCAAGCACTCTAGGCTTGCCCTGCATACTTTTTTTTTTTTAAACAAAAACTCAGTTACATTTTAATTAAGAAAACCATAAAAATGAAAATTAGTATCAGTTTATTGTGCCTCATTGGTTACAGCAGTCCTCCACCATGTGCGCTGGACTTGAACGCTCGGGCTCCAGGCTTGTCTGACACTGATTTCCAGATCTTCACCAACAACCGCATAGCCCCTCGCTACCATTCCCAGAGCGCAGAGCTCAAAGTGGAAAGCAAGGATTCAGCCGTGATGGAACCTCTGCGTTTATGAGGAAACAGGCAACCAGGAAGAGAGGAGACCGCCCATGTCACACAGATGATAAATGGTGGCCTGCTGGCGCCAGTTTTCTCTTCACTTTGCCACGATGCCCAAAGAAAAGAAGCAAACCCACATGAGAGATGCAGCTGGTTACACATAATACCCAGTGCCTCTTTCAAAAATGTCCTTCTGCTATGGATTGTGAGGAATGAGGAGCGGGCCGCAGCCCACGGTGCTGGTGCTCCTGCTGCCCTCGCTCCTCTGCTTCTCCTGCGAGGTCATCGCTGTCCTCCATGCTCCAGACCAAGCGGCTGGTTTTCGTTTCCTGTCCCCTTGGCCTTTCTGGGGCATATACGGATGTTGATTTTTCTTTCTTTTACTTCTTAGCCACCTCCCGCCTTTCTAAAGCCATCCGCTGTTGTTACTTTCCTATAAACTTCTCTGGTTTCTTCATGAGTTCTTACTCTTTGGTGACCTCCAGTTTTGCTTCTCAGTTCCTCCATTCTGTCTTTCCTTCTCTACTCTCCTTTTCTCTTCTTACTGTTCTGAGCTCTTCATGAGGAAATTTATCTGTAGCCCTAGTTGTAAATTATGTAATTCAAGGTGATTTCTAATTGTATTCTTTTCAGCCCAAACCTTGGTTCTTCACCTGAACATTCAATTGCTTACTAGATGGTGACCAGGAGATGCCAAAGCCAACAGAGAAAAAGAGCCATTCCTTTCCTTGCTTTGCTAGCATGTTGTGCCAGGTTGGGTTCAGAGTATGACTCAGTTCCTCCCTTTCCATAGTCACTGCGCTTGGTGCTGGATTATTTTAGAAACTCCTTTGTGATCTTTCTGTTGTCTTATATAAGCTTCCCCTGAAAACCCATCTGTTAACCACTGTGACCTTCTAAGATACAAATCTATTCCTTCCCTTCTGAACATTGTTCAGTATCTTTCCATTGTCTATAGAATGAAAATTTTAATTCCTTTGTATGGCCTAGAATCATTTTCTTCTTTTATAACCCTTCTTTTCTCGCTCATGCCATTTTTATGATTCAGAAATGTTGAAATATCCTAGTGCCTGAATCTCAACTATCAGACCTGGCGTCAAGTCTTTGCCTTGGGCTTCTTGCACTGTGGATCTCTTTCCTCCTCATGTGCTGGACAGATATCTGCAAATCCTCCCTCCCACCTCCAGATCTCCTCAGCGATGACATCCTTGACTTCTTCAGAGTTTTCTTTCTCTGAAATGCCATCACACCTAACCCTGTTCCACAGCTTTCTTCTGCATTTTAGTTTTTCTGACTCTCATTTCTTAAGAACAGATGCAGTTACCTTTTTCTGTATTATATCATTCCCAAAATATTGTCTGCTTTTGGGAAATATTAATGAAAATATGTTTAATGACTAAATGACTGTTAATGGGTAAATGTATGCCACAATTATAACTACAACTTTAGGATTTACTTTGAAAGTTTCCAGAAAAAGATGACTTAGCTTTAGGCTCTGTCACAGCTCAGATGAAGACAAGAATAAGTACATAGCTATGGACTAGGAATTTTATTTAGTCACCAGAACATCATGACAAGGTGGAGTGCCATAAAATTTAAGGAGATCCCACAAAAACATCCCTTTTTCAAAGACTTTACTTGCTTTTTCATTTTCCCTCCCAATCTTATCCCATTCCTGGCCTCTTATCGTATCTCAAGTAATGATGCACTTCTCGTGGGTCCTCTGCATTTTATAGCCTGTAAATCTTCTGACTTTTGACATGCATTCACTGTGATTTCGTGAAGATATATGTGGATATATAAATTAACTGCAAGAGCTTACTTCATGTTTCTTTTAAAACTTATGTGTTTATTTTGTAAGAGAAAGCAATCAAATTCTATGCCATTTTCTAATATGTGTGCCTAATAGAAATGTGTATTTAGGGGATTGCTCAACCCTAATATTTTACATAAGGCAATTATTTTCATAGCATTTGTCAAATGATGTTTCTTAGTGCTTTTGGCAGTTGTATATGGAGGGACAACCTTTTTAAAAAAATATTTTCTGACCCTAGTCAAATTATTGTATTTATTTTCTCTAAATTTAGAACTGTGGATCTGATTCCAATTGACCAATTTAGAAATATATATAACGTGAATCTACAGAACAATAATCTTACCTCATTCAGTGGACTGATCTATCTGCCGAACGTGAAAGTGAGTCGCCTACACATCTTTCTTTGTTGTTATTTTCTACTAAGCAAATACAAATGTTAACTTCTAAAGTTATTTGGATTTGATTTTAATTTCATATGTGTTGCTGTTGTGCTCCATAGTAAGAGAGAATAGAAAGCTGCCTTTGCGGCAGAAGGTATAAGATGCAGATGAGAATGCTCTGATTCTTTTTTTTTTTTTTTAATAATTGATTTTATTGGTATATTTTGTATACACACTCAACAGTGAAAATTTGTACCAGTATATGACAGGACTTAGTTCTCATTTTTTTCCATTTCCCTGCCTATCCCTGCCTTGTGTATACATAAGCTTTGTTTCCTTTTTTTAAGCATCGTATTTCCCCCATTATGTGCCCCTCCCCCACTCTACCATTTGAATAGTGTCTGTCACACAGTTCCCAGCGGCTCGGTCGCTCTCCTCCGGCCCCTGAGCCTGCGTTCTCTCTGACGCAGCACTTGTTTCCTCCATACCACACTTGGAGAGCTGAAAAGTGCAGATTAATAAAGTTGAATGCCTTGCTAGAGTCTTTATTGTTTTCTTTGCAGCATTGTGCTTTTATTTGCAATACAAGTATGTTATAGACTATGTTGTCTATCCCACTTTTATCTGTAGCGTTTTACTAGCTTATGGAATGTGTGATTACTAGCATGTTCTTCCTATAGGTCTTATGCCTCAATTATAATCATATTGAATCAATCATGCCGCCTAGACTGAAGCCTCAGACTCACTTGACAAACAAACAGATGATCCACCAGAAAGTGTCTTCAGGCAGTTATGGACATCAAGGCACCATCAGTATGAACAGGTATTATTCTCTTATTCTTTTTATTTTCACAAAAAATTTGGGTTGGAAATTTATAAAGAAGTAACACATTTCAGTGCATATAGTTACCTTATTTTAGTATTATTTTATTCAGCAGCCACATGCCAGAAATAAACTTCACAAATAAAAACATACTTCAGCCATTCCTTTTGTCATTGTTTTCTCCTGCTTCCTCTGCTTTGTATTTACAAACGAAGGAAAAACAAAACGTCTTGTATGTTGAGTGGCCTACGCTTGCTGTCTCTTGAGATACGACCCACACACCATATGGCTCACCCTTTGTACACATGTGTTCTCACAAGTGGTACACCATTACTACTAACTGCAGAATAGTTTCATCATGTGAGAAGCTCCTTACTCAAGTAGTGTAGTTGTCTTATTTATTTTTTGGTGCTGGGGATAAAAGTCAGGACCCTGTGCTTGAAAGGCAGCTGCCAGAACCAGTGAGCTAAATCCCCAGCCCCACGTAGTATAAACTTGGATTTCTTTTAACCTACGTCTTCTTTTTATTTCCACATTATCAGAAACCTAATGTCCACCTCAATGGCAAACATTCTGTATCAAAACGAGGACACAATCCCGCCTTCTCATATTTTTTATATTTATTATATAGACACATTACACATTCCTATCTATGTATCATGCTGCTGGTTACATCATTAAATTTGTTTTTATATATGTAGATGGATATCAAACTTTGAGATATATGTATGTCAAAATACATTTTCATTTCCAGATTTCCCAGTAATGAATATTTCCTGTTCTTATCACCTTTATTGAGCTATGGTTTATATATACTGTGATAGAATTTGCCAGTGTAAGTGTACAGTTTAAGGGTGCAGTTTAAACACTTCTGACAGATATATTAGTCGTACCACCACTATGATGATGAAGATACAAAATGTTTTCATCCTCTTATCTCTTTGCAATGCCCTCCCCACAACCTGTCTCTGGCAACAACCTCTGGTCTGTTTTCTGTCAGGGTGACTTTGCCGTGGTTTAGAAACTTGTACGATTGGATCTGTGTAACCAGTGCTCTTCTGTGTCCGGCTTCCTTCACTTAGCATAATGCTTTTGAGATCTACTCATGTTGTTGCAAGAATCAGTAATTCATTGTACTTTTCTTCTGTTTTTATTTTTATTAGTCTGTTTGCAATACATAATTCCTGGTGGGGAGTTGACACACATACACAACACATCTCAATACTTTTTCTATTCCCTTTCCATTACAATGAATTTTGACTCTTAATAAATTTTTAACTATTTTCTTTTTTTAAGACTGTTTTGGATATTCTGAGTTCTTTGCATTTCCTTATAAATCTAAGGATGAAATGATAATTTTCTGGTTAAAAAAAAGCTTGATGGCATTTTGATAGAGACCATCAGATGTTGACCAGTTTGAAAGAATTGTCGTTTTAATAATTTTGTCTTCTAATCCATGAGCATGAAATAGTTCCTCACTTAATTTCATCTTCTTTTATTTATGTCAACAGCATTTGATAGTTTTACATAAGCTTTCTGGTTTTCTGTGTGTAAATTTTGCACTTTAAAATTCAATTGATTTTTATCTCTTTATATAGCTTTTGACTTCGCTGAATTCACCTATTGGTTCAAGTAGTTTTTGGTGGATTTTTTATGATTTTATGAAATATAATATGTCATCTGAGAATAAAGACAGTTGTACTATGCCTTTCCAGTTGGATGTATTACATCTTTTTTTCTCTTGGCTGATTATATTAGATCTTTTCATTGTGACTTTCTGTATTTCTTTATTCCTTACGATATAAAAATATGTTTTAAAATTTAGAATTATGGTACAAAGTATAGACATTATATCTTATAGCTCACTTTTGACATATTAGTGGAATATTTTCTTTTTCTTCAATTTGTGGCAAATATGTACCTATCAGACTGTTTTCTGATGATTTGATATTAACTTGTGACCTCACACTAACCTGTGTGTTTCAGAGACACAACGAGCAGTGAAAATTTGCCTCCAATAATGCACAGCCTAGAAGTTCTTCATTTGGGCTACAATGGTATTTGTAACTTAAATCGGCTACAGCTTAATAGACTAAGAAACTTAAAATTCCTTTTTCTACAGGGTGAGTAGAAGCTCTGTTAACACCTAGGTCCTTTGCATTCAAAACTGACCTGATTATCATCTTGTTTTGATAAACAAATAAAAACATTATGCACCAACAAAGATAATATAGTAATTACAAGTCTGTTTTCTTTGGTTATTTATATATTTTCCAAAAACGTTTTTGAAGGAAAATATAATATTCTAGGGCTACATATTTAGCATAACATCATGATTTATTTTTATATCACATTTAACTTTAAAAACAATTTAAAAAGTAATCAGTTTTGCCAGCATTTATTAATCCAAGAACTGAGCAAAGTACTATGAAATATATGGCAGTAATACATTTTATAATTATATATTATATATATTTAGAATCCTTGATCTAACGTAGTAGTTTGAGATCTATCTGTAGAGATGTACTGAGATAGGAAGAAGATAAACTAAGTTCTAATTGTGGTACTAACTTAAGTGTAATAGAAGTTCAGAGAAAGAGAAATTGGAAGATTCTCCTGAATGCCTAGGATTCTTTGAAAGACTAATACAACTTGGATTGGCAGAATATTATTCTTATAACAATTATGTGACGACACGTGAGAAAGGGTAGGGGACCCGCCAGAAAGACATGGAAAAGAGTCTGAGTAGTGGATCTGAGTATAGTAGCATCTTTCCTGGAAGATGGGCTTTCTTAGATCTTAGCTTTAAGTTTTTTATAATTTTTTGTCTCTCAAACTTAATTGTGGTTTGTGTCAAGAACTTGGTGATAGACACACACACACACACACACACACATACACAACTGAGCAAAAAAAAAATGACAGATTCTTTTCAGATGCATTTCCGTACCTAAAGTGGATAACCTAACCAGGGAGGTCTCCATGGGCCTGCTAACGCAAAGGGGTGTTGTGTGCAGTTGCCATGGCAAATGGAGTGGGGCAACCTTCCCTGAGAATGAAGGCAGTTTGCTGTGTCAATGGCAGCAGCTATTTCTGGAGTTATCACTCAAGACGTTTATCTCATTTAATCTTAAAGCAACCTTAAAAGGTAAGTATTGTTTTATACATTTTTTTAAAAAATGGAGGCTCAGCCATAAGAACTAAGTGGCTCAAATCCATGCTAATGTGTATCTTCAGACATAGGCCTGTCCCACCTCCAAGCATGTGTTCTGTGTCAGCACGAGTAACCTCATACTCTGGTCTCTCTTCAGATCGTGTAAATCTCCTTTTACAAGTGTCATCAGCAGGGCCTGAACTTTGGGGGCCAGTAAGAGGATGAGGCTCAAAGGCAGTTTTTAAAAGAGGAACAATTAGGACCAAGTGAACATACAGGACCTACTTGTATAAGGGGAGAGAAAATAGTCCCAAGATAGTTCCCAGTTGCAGTAGAAGATTGGCAACAGGAGATACTAATGCTTCATGAAGTGATTTTGCAAAGGGAGTTAGAGAAAGGTCACTTTGTACTGTAACAAGTCGAAGACATAAAAATGGAAACTGTTTTACTGTTCAAAAAATAATTTGAGGGCCGAGGAGTTAGCTCAGTGGTTCTGGTGCGAGCTTCACAAGCACAAAGTCGGGAGTTTGAGAAAAAAATAATTTGATAAAAATACTTTAATGAAAGTAAATAACTTTAATTCTTTTTATTTTTTTAAAGGAAATGAAATCAGTCAAGTGGAAGGGCTGGACAACTTGCTGGGACTTGAGGAACTGGTAGTAGATCATAACCGCATCAGGACATTTACTGACAGTGCCTTTGCCAAACCAAGTTCTCTGCTGGCACTTCACCTGGAGGAAAACAGACTGCGGGACCTGAGCAGA